>CAXITT010000271.1:277927-353152 GCA_964033795.1 Lymnaea stagnalis
GAAGAAGAAGAAGAAGAAGAAGAAGAAGAAGAAGAAGAAGAAGAAGAAGAAGAAGAAGAAGAAGAAGAAGAAGAAGAAGAAGAAGAAGAAGAAGAAGAAGAAGAAGAAGAAGAAGAAGAAGAAGAAGATAAGAGCTCTTTCTTGTAAATATCTCTTGCAGAGACTAGGATGATCACTAGTTGTGTTGGAGATAGCGCTATGGTTTGAATTGTACGTCATCCCGACGTCATGTTCAACATAGTATCAATTAGATAAGTGTTAGGTTTGAAGATGAAAGGGAAATCACCCGTTAGTGAAATGAAGGGGAAGTTACTCGTTAAATGAACATTCACAGATTAGTAAACCTTTTAACTTGATTAGTCTTCTAGGGCCGCTTCTGTTTTGTCAGGGATTATAGGTGCAACATTCGGCGGAGGCAGGTGGGGGAGGCAAATCTAGTTCATATACAAAGTGAATGTTTCTAGTGGCTTTACTATTTAGGGAAAATCTAGCCAATCTGTACACGCTATTATTATGCTGGCGATTTTGTCTGTCTGGGTCAAATCTTGTAACTCTATTATCGACTTGTTGCCTTTGTTCGTTGGACTTCAAGTTCTGCAAGGTTACTCATTCCCGATGACGTTACAACACCACATAATGAACAGTGACCTATGTGGGCACAATCTTGAATCACAACCCCCACATCCAGATGTCCTCATATGTACACCTACCAACCCCACGTTACAATACAACCCTTAATATTCAGTGGGTCACCAGCTACTTCCTCTGACCCCTGATCATCTTTATGATCATCACTTCATGATCTTCAATTGAGCTGAAACTTTGTACACTTTGACTAACAAGAGTTATGTACACAACAACGAAAATATATAATACTTTTTCAAAACACGTCATTCCCAAAAATCGACTAAAAAGTATCAAATGATTGTCCGCATCAACTTGTTTTGAGTTGTTACATTCACATTACTAAAAAAACGCTTGGGGCGCCACTGAAATACATTGATTTCGTAAGACTTTTTCCATAGGTGGCTCTGTCAGTTTGTTAGTTTGTGTGTATCAAAACTTGCATCTCAATTGTTACTCTCTTCCTTATCTCAAACTGGGTTGAAACAAAGCACATTGAGTTCATGGGCACCCACTCGGCTGTCTAGTCATATAACTCGAACAACTCTGACGTTTTGGGGGATATTTATTGGATTGTTTTTTGTACTGTTTTGTAAAGGCTTTTGGATTACATTTTTGTTTCTATTGCTTTATTAGTAAAGGCTATAAATATATAGAGGATACCTATGGAATATATCTATAGTGCGTGTATATTGGGTGCAGATTACTCCCTGGTTGCTATATCTACTCTCTGTTTACCATCTATATTCGGGCTGCCATAAAGACTATTTGGTTGCCATAGCTACATTCGGGCTTTATATCTACTCTCAGGCTGAATACTTACGCCTTTACTTCCATAACTACTATTTGAATGGATGTCATATCTTTTCATAGTGGATAACATATTTACTCTCTGAATTGATACATTGCCGAAAGAAAGCCTTATATGTAAATATATTAACAAATCATAGTTAAATGATTAAAATATCAACCATTAGAAGTAATCCATTGTCAAATCGCCAAATCAAAACTAGTTTGTAATAAAAATCAGCAAATCATGAGATTTTGGACCTGGTCATTGGTAATATAAACAAGTCAGAAACTGAACGATTGGAACAAAGACATATCAGGAATGATCATAGGAAGAGATTTTTGAAAAGCGGATTAGTTCACTGACCTTAACATGTTTTTACAAAAAAGATACAAAATATTGGGCTGAGGGATGGGTCAGTAAAAGCATACACACAAAATATTAGGATAAGGAATGGGGTGGGTAAGGAAATCATGAATAGCTTTAGACGAGAATAGACAAAGTTATCGACCCATGGCCAGCGGGGAGCAACTCATTCCTTTAAAGCCAAACAAATGTTTCTTCCTCCTACATTCACAAGATATCTCCATCTTCCAACACAGGATATCTCCATCTTCCAACACAGGATATCTCCATCTTCCAACACAAGATATCTCCATCTTCCAACACAGGATATCTCCATCTTCCAACACAGGATATCTCCATCTTCCAACACAGGATATCTCCATCTTCCCACACAAAATATATCCATTTTCCTACTAAAGATATCTCCACCTTCTTACACAAGATATCTTCATCTTCCTACACAAGATATCTTTATCTTACAACACAAGATATCTCAATCTTCCAATAAAAAATATCTCAATATTCCCCCACAAGATTTCTCCCTATTCCAACACAAGATAACTAAATCTTCCCGCACAAGATATCTTTATCTTCCTAAACAAGTTATCTCCATCTTCCTACACACGATATCTCATCTCCATCTTCTTACAAAAGATATCTCCATCTTCCCACACAAGATATCTCAATCTTTCCATAACAGATATTTCGAACTTCCCACACAAGGTATCTCCATCTTCTAACACAAGAAATCTACATCTTCCAACACAAAATATATCAATCTTCCCACACAATTCACATCCATCTTCTCACACAAGATATCTTCATTTTAAAACCAAAAATATCTCCACCTTCAAACACAAGTTATCTCCATCTTCCAACACAAAATATCTAGATCTTCTTAGATAAGATATCTCCAACTTCCCACACAAGATATCTCCATTTCCCACAAAAGATATATCTATCTTCCCAGACGATATATTTCTATATATCTACCTTCATATCGAATATGTATCCATCTTCCAACAAAATATATCCCACACTTCTCACACAAGATATCTCAATCTTCACACACAAGATATAGTCACCTTCCAACACAGGATATCTCCATCTTCCTACACAAACTGTCTCTAACTTCAAAAAGAATATTCATCCATCTTCCAACAAAAGATATCTCCATCGACCCACTAGATATCTCCAACTTCCTACGAAAGAGATCTCCATCTTCCTACACAAGATATAAAAAAATTTCAACACAAGATATCTCCATATTCCCAAACAAGATATCTCGATATTCCTCCACATGATATCTAAATCTTCCAACACAAGTTATCTCCATCTTCCTACTCAAGATATTTTCACCTTACCACACAAGATATCTCCATCTTCTCATACAATATATCTCCTTCTTCTCTCACAATATATCTCCACCTTCTCTCGCAAGATATCTCCATCTTCTCAAGCAAGATATCTCAATCTTCTCACACAATATATATCTCCATCTTCTCACACAATATATATCCATCTTCTCAAACAAGATATCTCGATCTTCCCACAGAGGATATCTCCATCTTTCCACACAAGATATCTCCATCTTCCCACACAAGATATCTCCATTATCTCACATAAGATATCACCATCCTTTCCCACAAGATATCTCTAACTTCCCCCAAAAGAAATCTCCCTCTTCCAAAACACAAGATATCGCCATCTTCCTACACAAGACAACTCCACCTTCCTACATAAGATATCTCCATCTTCCCACATAAAATATCTTTATCTTCACATACAAGATATCTCAATCTTTCCATAACAGATATTTCGAACTTCCCAAATCAGATTTCTCAATTTTTCCACAAAAAATATCTTGTCTCTTCAATAGAATATATCTCTATCTTCCAACACAGGATATATCACTCTTCCCACACAATATATCTCCATCTTCTCCCACAAGATAGCCACATTTTAAAATCCAAGATATCTCCACCTTCAAACACAAGTTATCTCCATCTTCCAACACAAAATATCTCGATCTTCTTAGACAAGATATCTCCAAATTCCCACACAAGATATCTCCATTTCCCCACAACAGAAATCTCCATCTTCCCACAAAATATATCTCTACCTTCCTAGACTGGATATCTCTACCTTCCTAGACTGGATATCTCTATCTTCCTAGACTGGATATCTCTATCTTCCTAGACTGGATATCTCTATCTTCCTAGACTGGATATATCTACCTTCCTAGACTGGATATCTCTACCTTCCTAGACTGGATATCTCTATCTTCCTAGACTGGATATCTCTATCTTCCTAGACTGGATATCTCTACCTTCCTAGACTGGATATCTCTATCTTCCTAGACTGGATATCTCTATCTTCTTAGACTGGATATCTCTACCTTCCTAGACTGGATATCTCTATCTTCCTAGACTGGATATCTCTATCTTCCTAGACTGGATATCTCTACCTTCCTAGACTGGATATCTCTATCTTCCTAGACTGGATATCTCTATCTTCCTAGACTGGATATCTCTACCTTCCTAGACTGGATATCTCTATCTTCCCACACAAGAATTCTCCACCATCCACACCTATCATATAGACTATGTATCCAGCTTTCAACAAAAGATATCGTCATCGTCCCATACAAGATATCACAATCTTCCCACACAAGATATATCCAACTGCCCACAAAAGATATCTCCAGTTTACCCCACAAGATATCTCCATCTTCCAACACAATATATCTTCATTTTCCTTCACAAGATATCTCTATTCTTTCACAGAAGATATATCCATTTCCCACACAAGATATCTCGATCTTCCCCCACAAGATATCTCCCACTTCAAATATAAGATATCTCTATCTTCCTACACAAGATGACTCCATCTTCCCACATAAAATATATTTATCTTCACACACAAGATATATCCATCTTTCTACTCAAGATATCTCCACCTTTCAACACAAGATGTCTCCATCTTCTCACACAAGAGATCTATAAATTCCTACACAACATATCTGCATCTTACTACACATTTGGATGTGACTAAGATTAGATAAATCTAGGGGTAGACGTTTACTTATAGTGGATGTGATTTAGAGTTAATGTGTGATATGACTAGAAGAGGATGTAACTAGTAGTCGATGTGAATTCGATGTGACTAGAAGTGGATGTGACTAGGATGAGGTGTGACCTGGATTCGATGTAATTAGGATTGGATGGCCTAAGAGTTGATTCCACTAATAGTGGACGTCAGTAGGACTGTTAATGATTAATATTTGTTGGACTAAGAGTATGTATGAATAGGAATCGATATCAGGAATGGATGTTACTAGGGCAAGATGTGACTAGAACAGAGTATGACGATGTAACTAAAAGTGGATAAAGCTACGAGTGGATGTGACTTTTAAATGTAAGTGACTACGAGTGGTTGATATAAAGATTGGGTGTGGCTACGAGTGAATTTGACTAATATTAAATGGACCAAGAATGGATGTGACAAAGAGGGGCTGTGACTAGGATTGGATATTATTGGAGTGGGTGCGACTTTGAGTTTATGTCACAAGGAGTGGATGTGTCTAAGAGTAGATATGACTAGGAGTAGATGTTACTTTGAGTAAATGTAACTAGAATTGAATGGACTAAGCATGGAAGTGACTGAGAGTGCATTTTAATATCAGTAATTACGGCCAGGACTAGATTTTCTGGGAGTGGCTTTGTACTAAGATTGGCTGTGGTTACTAGTTGATGTGACTAAGAATGAATGTGTCTAAGAGTAGATATGATTAGGATTGGATGTGACTAGCGCTAGATGAGACTAGAAGTGGGTGCAACTTGGATTTGATGTGACTAACGGTAGATGATACTATAAGTGGGTGAAACTAGGATTGGATATGAGTAACGGTAGATGAGACTAGAAGTGGGTGCAACTAGGATTGGATGTGACTAGGAGTGTATGTGAAAATGAGTGGATGTGAATAACAATATATATGATTAGGAGTAGACGTTACTAGGAGTGGATGTGACTAGGAGTTGATGTGACTAGGAATGTGTGTGACTAAGTGTGGATGTGACGAGGCACGGATGTTAAAAGAAGTGGATGTGACTAGCAGTGGATGTGACTAGCAGTGGATATGACTAGGAGTGGATGTGACTAGTAGTGGATGTGACAAGGTGTGAATATGACTAGGAGTGAATGTGACTAGGAGTGGATGTGACTATGAGTGGATGTGACTAAGAGTGGATGTGACTAGGAGTGGATGTGACTAGGAGTGGATGTGACTAGGAGTGGATGTGACTAAGAGTTGATGTGACTAGGAATTGATATGATTTGGGGTGGATGTGATTAAGAGTGGATGTGACTAGAAGTGGATGTGCTTAAGAGTGGATGTGACTAGGAGTGGGTGTGTCTAGGAGTGAATGTGACTAGGAGCGGATGTGACTAAGAGTTGGTGTGACTAGCAGTGGATATGACTAAGAGTGGATGTGACTCAAAGACTGAGTGTGACTAGAAGTGGATGTGCTTAAGAGTGGAAGTGACTAGGAGTGGATGTGTCTAGGAGTGGATGTGACTAGGAGAGGATGTGACTAAGAGTGGATGTGACTAGCAGTGGATATGACTCGGAGTGAATGTGACTAAGAGTTGATATGACTAGAAGTGGATGTGCTTAAGAGTGGATGTGACTAGGAGCGGATGTGACTAAGAGTGGATGTGACTAGGAGTGGATGTAACTAGGAGTGGATGTAACTAGGAGTGGATATGACTAGGAGTGGATGTGAGAAGGAGTGGATGTGACTAGGAGTGGATGTGACTAAGAGTGGATGTGATTAAGAGGGGATGTGACTAGGAGTGGTTGTGACTAGGAGTGGTTGTGACTAGGAGTGGATGTGACAAGGAGCGGATTTGACTAATAGTGGATGTGACTAGCAGGGATGTGACTAGGAGTGGATGTAACTACGAGTGGATATAACTAGGAGTTGATGTGACTAGGAGTGGATGTGACTAGGAGTTTATATGATTAGTAGCGGATGTGACTAGCAGTGGATGTGACTAAAGTAGTCTGTGACTAAGAGTGTGTGTGACTAAGTTTGGATGTTATTAAGAGTGGATGTGACTAAGAGTGGATGTGACTAGAAGTGGATGTGACTAGGAGAGGGGTGAGTCTAAGAATGGATGTGAATAGGAGCAGATTTGACTAAGAGTGGATGTGACTAGGATTGGATGTGACTAACGGTAGATGAGACTTGAAGTGGGTGCGACTAGGATTGAGTGGGACTAAGAGTACATGTGAAAGTGAGTGGATGTGACTAACAATATATATGATTAAGAGTAGGTGTTACTAGGAGTGGATGCGACTAGGAGTTGATGTGATTAGGAGTGGATGTACCTAGCAATGGATGTGACTAGGGGTTGATGTGACGAGGCAGGTGTGTGAGTAAATGTGGATGTGACTAAGTGTGGATGTGACTAGGCGCGGATGTTAATAGAAGTGGATGTGGCTAGCTGTGGATGTAACTAAGATTTGGCGTGACTAGCAGTGTATATGACTAGGAGTGGATGTTACTAGTAGTGGATTTGACTAAGAGTGGATGTGACTAGCAGTGGATGTGACTAGGAGTGGATGTGGCTAGGAGTGAATGTGACTAGGAGCGGATGTTACTAGCAGTGGATGTGACTTAAGTTGTATGTGATTAAGAGTGGATGTGACTGAGAGTGGATGTGACTAAGAGTGAACGTGACTAAGAGTGGATGTGACTAGGAGTGGGTGTGACTAGGAGTGAATATGACTAGGAGTGGATGTGACTAAGAGTGTATGTGACTATGAGTGGATGTGACTAACAGTGGATGTGACTAGGAGTGGATGTGGCTAGGAGTGGATGTGATTAAGAGTTGATGTGACTAGGAATTGATGTGATTTGGAGTGGATGTGACTAGGAGTTGATGTGACTAGGAGTTGATGTGAATAGGACTTGATGTGATTAGGAGTGGATGTGACTAAGAGTTGATGTTACTTGAAGTAGATCTGCTTAAGAGTGGATGTGACTAGGAGTGGATGTGACTAGGAGTGGATGTGACTAGGAGTGGATGTGACTAGGAGTGGATGTGACTAGGAGTGGATGTGACTAGGAGTGGATGTGACTAGGAGCGGATGTTACTAGCAGTGGATGTGACTTAAGTTGTATGTGACTAAGAGTGGATGTGACTGAGAGTGGATGTGACTAAGAGTGAACGTGACTAAGAGTGGATGTGACTAGGAGTGGGTGTGATTAAGAGTGGTTGTGACTAGGAGCGGATGTGACTAAGAGTGGATGTGACTAGAATTGGATGTGACTAGCAGTGGATGTGACTAAAGTTGTATGTGACTAAGAGTGGATGTCCAGGATTGCGCAGACTACAACAGAACTAAAAAAGCTCAAGAAAACATGGAATGACAAAAATATAGCCCCCAGCACCAAAATCAGTCTGATGAGCTCATTATTCCATTCCATTTTCCTGTATGCCTGAGAATTCTGGAAATTAACAGCCGATCTTGAAAGGAAAATAAAGGCGATGGAGATGAGATGTTTCAGAATCATTTTTGGCATCTTCTATAGGGACCATATCTCCAATGATACAGTGAAAGAAAGGATTCGTCAGGCAATTGGGGAGTACGATGACCTCCTGGTGACTGTGAAAAAACGCAAATTACAATGGTACGGCCACGTAACAAGGAAACAAGGGCTTGCCAAAGAAAAATTGCAGGGCACCACAAGAGGAGGGAGAAGAAGAGGAAGACAAAGAAAAAGGTGGGAGGATAACATCAAAGAGTGGACAGGACTAACACTGGGCGATGCAGTGCGTAGTACTGAAGACAGAGTGGAATGGAGGAGGATGGTTCACATGTCATCTGTGACGCCCCAACGGTCCAAGGACTAAGGGACATGAGGATGAGGAGGATGAAGAGTGGATGTGACAAGGAGTGGTAGTGACTAGGAGTCGGTGTAACTAGGAGCGGATGTGACTAGGAGTGGGTGTGACTAGGAGTGAATGTGACTAGGAGTGGGTGTGACTAGGAGTGGATGTGACTAAAAGTGTAAATGAATTTTTTTTAAAATGAAGCTGATAGAAAAAAGACATTCAGCTCTGATGGGAAGACCACTCAAGAAAGAAAAACAAATAAAGAATACCGAGTTATCCCTCCTGCTTTTCATGAACTCGCCACCAGATCGCCCCAAGCCACGTTGAACGGCTAGCTAGAACAAATCAAAATGGCCGCCTATCGACATGGGGGACTGTGTAAAGAGAGATTTATTCGATTTAAGGCCTAGTCGAGTTTTCTTAAACAGGCTCGTGTTCACGTGACATTGGGTGAAGCTATCAAATGGATTTCAATGCCTTGTTGCTACATGACATAGAGAGAACCCCCACACATAGTATGGTTTTCCATACTTTGTGATTACGTTGCGGTACATAGATATCAAAGACTTGTTGCAACTAGAGCTGTCGTGTGACTTAATGAGGCTTAATGACAAATTTCAGTTTTGTATCCCCTGAATTTGAGGTTGATAATATAATCTTTTCCACATCACAACTTTGCGCCCCTTTAACTACCGAGGCCCACGTGATACGGCTCATGTTGCTACATAAAATAGAACGTCCGTTATATTGCTATAGAAAATGCCTTGTGGCTATATAACAAGTCATCTACCAAATAGAATTCATAGAAATGTAGTCAGTGTTACTTTCGGAGTTAGGAGGCTTTCAGCCGTACGTGAAAGTGGGTGGAAGGCAAAGTCCATCTATCAGCGCCCGAGTGGGTGGAAGGCAAAGTCCATCTATCAGCGCCCGAGTGGGTGGAAGGCAAAGTCCATCTATCAGCACCCGAGTGGGTGGAAGGCAAAGTCCATCTATCAGCGCCCGAGTGGGTGGAAGGCAAAGTCCATCTATCAGCACCCGAGTGGGTGGAAGGCAAAGTCCATCTATCAGCGCCCGAGTGGGTGGAAGGCAAAGTCCATCTATCAGCGCCCGAGTGGGTGGAAGGCAAAGTCCATCTATCAGCGCCCGAGTGGGTGGAAGGCAAAGTCCATCTATCAGCACCCGAGTGGGTGGAAAGCAAAGTCCATCTATCAGCGCCCGAGTGGGTGGAAGGCAAAGTCCATCTGTCAGCGCCCGAGTGGGTGGAAGGCAAAGTCCATCTATCAGCGCCCGATGTCGGTATTACGTCACTGAGAGACAAATCTAAATCCGTAGCCATTATGCCATACATAAGTTGAATTACTTCCCCTGTGGTATGCTTTTGAACACAGCTTAGTTTTGCCCCGGCACTATCAATTTCATTGGGCGTGGGGGAAGTAGTAATCGAGGGCTCCGAAGACTACAGAATGAAGTTTTAAGAGTGTGAGTAGTGATGAGCTGACTAGAAAATTTTTAAATCCCACAAAATTTAGTAATGCATTTTGAGACATAGCTGAAATAAGTTTGTCATCACCTAGCGTTTGTAATAAAACAATATTAACAAATATTTTTTTTTTAAGCCTTTACAAACTATTTAGGTGTACTTTATCTTGAATGGCTTTTACAAATCCTTCATTTTTTATTTTCACTAAATTGATTTATAATTTTTATTGAACCTATTATTTTTAAAATAAGTTGTTATAAATGAAATTGTATAAAATATAATCCAGTCAATACAGATATTTGTCACAATAATGCCGTGATAAGATTAGTACACGTTGCGCAAAGAAATGGATTAAAAAACACAACTTACCATTAGTGTAACAATAATTATCTTTCATTAACATTTCAAAATGTCCAAGTTTTACCAGATTCAAAAAGAGAAAAATACTGTTTTTTTTTAAAAAAAAAAGATCTTTAAATATTTTAACACTATTAAAACCATTCATTGTTTATACATTGGAGTATTAAGTAGACATGATTAGACTGTTAAAAAGACTGTTAAAAGACTGTTAATTAGACTGTTAAGAAGACTGTTACGTAGACTGTTAAGTAGACGAGATGTTTACAAAAGAAATCCTATGCATTATTGTGTGCTTTCTTCGAGGACATTGAGAGCTATAAACATTCTACAAAATTGAACGGATTGAAAGGTTCATTGGAAGTTGAAACTTTTACACATTTCTTTAGATAAATATGTTTGAGTTGACTTAATGCACAGTTTTTAAAATTCTTTGATCAACTTTACTGCATTAAACAAAATATTTATAAACTAGCACACATTACACACTAAAAAAAAATTTATAATATTTTAACAATTTAATCGATTTGAAAATCGAAATACTAGTTCGTAAAAGTTGTTCTTCATTTTCAAGTTTGATAATCGAAAAGCCTTTGATAATAATCCAGAGAAATTTAGCTTTTAAATAAGGTGTTTAATATAGAGATATAATATAATTGTGTGTGAGTGTGATTGTGTATGTGTGTAAAAGATTTTCTTACTATGCTTCATCAAGCAAGCTATGAGACGAAAGTAAAACTTTTAAAGAAAATAGAGCAATATGGATGTTACAATGTTTATTGAAAACCAAAATTATTTGAATGCGTCCGATAAATACGTATTTTTTGTTTCAACAATTAATAAGTTTTTAGTCTTATATAGATCAACATTCAGACAATCGACTGTTTTTAAAATTATACAATAAATTTTATTATTAAAGAATGCGTCCATTACATAATTGCTAATTAACAACCTATCCTGTGAGAGGAAAATGGTTAAATCGATTGGTAGTTTCAAGGAGATTTCAAATAACGTAATGTACTGAGTATATTATGCTGCTCGTTTCATCCTTAGCTATTTGAAGTCTTTATTCTTGGTGAGCAGCCTACAATCAGGTTGTTGCATATAAACATAGTCAAAAATAAAGTTGATGTTAACAAAGGTAAGTAAAGGTGCGGCGTATCAACAGGAACATACCATTTTTGGATCACTACGGTTCATTAAAAGCAAATGCTTCAGAATGGGAATCATCAAATAAATCGAGGCTAACATTATCCATTGCTTTAACTAATTCCCTTATTTCAATCTGTCAAAGTTGCCATTCAATACACTTGTTACCTTTAACTACTCTTATTAAAGTTATAATTCACAACACTTGTCAAAGTAAACATACACTACTATTGTCAAAGAAAAGATACACTACTCTTTCAAAGTTAACATTCACTACTCTTGTCAAAGTAAACATACATTACTCTTGTCAAAGTAAACCCTCACTACTCTTGTCGAAGTAAATATTCACTACTCTTGTCGAAGTAAACATTCACTACTCTTGTCAAAGTAAAACATACATTACTCTTGTCAAAGTAAACATACAATAATCTTGACAAAGTTAACATACACTACTCTTGTCAAAGTAAACATACACTACTCTTGTCGAATAAACATTTACTAAAGTGAATATACACTACTCTTGTAAAATTAAACATACACTACTCTTGACAAAGTTAACATATACTACACTTGTCAAAGTAAACATTCACTACTCTTGTCAAAGTTAAAATACACTACTCTTGTCAAAGTAAACAGGCACTACACTTGTCAAAGTTAGCATTCACTACTCTTGTCAAAGTAAACATTCACTACTCTTGTCAAAGTAAACATACACTACTCTTGTCAAAGTTAACATACACTACTCTTGTCAAAGTTAACATTCACTACTCTTGTCAAATTAAACATTCACCACTCTTGTCAAAGTAAACATTCACTACTCTTGTCAAAGTAAAGATTCACTGCTCTTGTCAAAGTAAACATACTTTACTCTTGTCAAAGTTAACATACACTACTCTTGTCAAAGTTAACATATACTACTCTTGTCAAAGTAAATATTCACAACTCTTATCAAAGTTAACACACACTACTTTTTTCAAAGTTAACATACATTGGTCTTTTAAAATTAAACATTCACACAACTCTTGTCAAAGTTAACATGTACTACTCTTGTCAAAATGAACATACACTACTCCTATCAAAGTTAACATACACTACTCTTGTCAAAGTAATTATTCACTACTCTTGTCAAAGTTAACATACACTACTCTTGACAAAGTTAACATTCACTACTCTTGTCAAAGTAAACATACACTACTCTTGTCAAAGTAAACATTCACTAGTCTTGTCAAAGATAAAATACACTACTCTTGTCATAGTAAACATACACTGCTCTTGTCAAAGTAAACATGCACTACTCTTGTCAAAGTAAACATACTTTACTCTTGTCAAAGTAAACATTCACTACTCTTGTCAAAGTAAACAAAGTTAACACACACTACTCTTTTCAAAGTTAACATACACTACTCTTATCAAAGTAAACATTCACTACTCTTGTCAAGGTTAACATACACTACTCTTGTCAAAGTGAACATACACTACTCCTGTCAAAGTTAACATACACTACTCTTGTCAAAGTAATTATTCACTACTCTTGTCAAAGTAAACATTCACTACTCTTGTCAAAGTAAACATACTTTACTCCTGTCAAAGTAAACATTCGCTACTCTTGTCAAAATGAAAAACATACACTACTCTTGACAAAGTAAACATACACTACTCTTGTCGAAGTTAAAATTTACTACTCTTGTCGAAGTAAACATTCACTGCTCATGTCGAGGTAAACATTCACTACTCTTGTCGAAGTTAACATTCACTACTCTTGTCAAAGTTAACATTCACTACTCTTGTCAAAGTAAACATTCACTGCTCTTGTCAAAGTAAATATTCACAACTCTTGTCAAAGTTAACACACACTACTCTTTTCAAAGTTAACATACTTTACTCTTGTCAAAGTAAACATTCACTACTCTTGTCAAAGTAAACATATTTTACTCTTGTCAAAGTAAACATTCACTACTCTTGTCAAAGTAAACATACACTACTCTTGTCAAAGTAAACATTCACCTGGCTCACATTATCAACTAACTCATAGTCATTACTAGTACATATCTCTGTAAAAATATCAAAATTTGAGCAACCTTTGCTCACATTACACAGTGACTCATTTACATCACAATAATTATCAACAACAATTTTCTCTCCTTCCCCCACTTCAGGGATTACACTCACCTCATCAACTTCACACAAAAAATCAGACACTTCAACTTCAGGACTTACATTATCTGATGGCTCACCATGAGATACAACAAAAATCATGTCCTCAGACATTAGAACAGGGTTCTCTTTGCTTTCGAGGCAGCCCGTTTCCATAACAACCAATTCATTACATGCTGTTTCACTGGGACACTCCCCTACATACGTCCACCTAAGGTCATTTCCAATGACTTCTACCTTATTAAATTGTCGTCCCCTTTCTTCTTTACATTGGACTTCCTGGGATACACCAACTACTTCAACCTCGTTTTGACATGAATCTAAAGCTATATCTGTACCCTTTGCCACTGGGGGTATGTCAGCACGGTCAACGTTGTCCCTTTTAACGTTAGCCGACGGATCAATTAACAAATCACTGTCATTTCTATTTAAAAAAATTGAGTCGTCAGCAGAGGCAATAATATCATTTTGTTCCTCAGTATATTTAGCCATGAACCGTGGTTGCGAGGCCGGCTCTTGCCTGGGGTCAGGATCATGAGTATGTCCACCGTTATCCACATATTTGTTTTCACTTACATTAATAGAAACTCTATTAAAATTTTTATAGGGATTCTCACAGTGAATGCTGGCAATGCCATAATATATTTCTTCCCCTTGACTCTCGTCATCGTCACTGTCGCTATAATAATATGCCTGTCTCTTTAAAATAATTTCCCGTCGTTCTGCCACTAATTTTGCCAATCTAATTTCTCTATCAAGTTTATCTAGTTCAAATTGTTTCTGACTCTGTTTATCTCTATCGATACGTTCTTTCTGTCTGGCTCTAAGTTCTTCCTCTCTCTTTCTATCTATACGTTCATTCTCTCTCTGTCTATATATACGTTCTTCCTCTCTCTTTCTATCTATACGTTCTTCCTCTCTGGCTCTAAGTTCTTGTTCTTCAAACTTAACTCGTATATACTCCTCTAGGTTCTCTCCCGTATAAAGAAGTAACACACCCACATGCCTAATTTCTTCTAAACTCCATTTCCTACTGACATATCCAGCCATAGCAATGCAAACTAAGGGTGATCACACAATAAACAATAATTAGGTTTAAGGACCAATCGCAGTCTGTTTAAACTAACTCTAGCAAAAATCTAAGTTCTACCCAGGTAAAAAAAAAATTGTAAATACATAAGAAAATTTATGCCAAATATGTTTTAAACAATAAAAATCCAACTTGCCTGGTTCGTGGAAAGTCCTATTGAATTTAAATATTATTCAAAACACACACTGGACTTAATTAAGTGGCAATGGTTCTTTACTGTCAATAGTTCTCTCACAAACTTCAATTGTCCTATATGGCGATCTTGGGACAAAGTCATTGAGGTGTGGGTGACCGGGACGGGTCACGGGACATCGGCAGCTCACTGGACAGAACGTAGGCGAATCGCCGACGCTGGACAGTTCGTGTGTAACTCGCCAATACAGGATCGGGCATGTGCAGCTTGATGCAGGACGGGACGTTGGTGGCTCGTTGAAACAGGACAGGGCGTTGTTAAACTGAGTGACCGGACAGGCCACAGGACTTCACAGCTCACTGGACACGAAGTTGGTAGCTCACTACCGACAGGACGTAGATAACTCGATACAGGGAAATGCGTAGTTAATTCACTGGAACTCAACTGGACGTTGGCGACTTGACGAAGGTCAGGGCTGGGTATTTCACTGGAACTGAACACGAAGTTGGTAGCTCACCGCTGAAAGAACGTAGATAACTCGATGCGTGGAGGGGCGTAGTTAACTCACTGGAACTGAACAGGACGTTGGCAACTTTATAACGGGCAGGGCGTAGTTAATTTGCTGTAACTGGACACGACATTGGTAACTTCATACATAGCAGGACGTAGTTATTTCACTGGAACTGAACAGGATGTTGGCAACTTGATAACGGACAGGGCGTAGTTATTTCACTGGAACTGGAAACGAGGTTAGAAACTTGATAACGGGCAGGACGTAGTTATTTCACTGGAACTGGACAGGACGTTGGCAACTTGATAACGGGCAGGGCGTAGTTATTTCACTGGAACTGGACACGAGGTTAGTAACTTGATAACGGGCAGGACGTAGTTATTTCCCTGGAACTGGACAGGACGTTGGCAACTTGATAACGGGCAGGGCGTAGTTAGCCTGTTGCAGGTTAGGACATAACTAGCCTAATACAGGACGTAGGTGGTTGATGGAGTTACTAGCGTATGCAACTCATATAAACTTGACACACGGTGGCAGCGGGGCTCCGACATTGAAATACGGGAACATGCGACGATGGTTGTAACTTCACTAAAGTTGAATAATAAGAATGTTCTTGTACTTTACCTCAAGTATGAAAATAACGAGGTTCACCAATCCCGGATGAGAAGCCCCCATGTCAACTCCTATAACGTCTTCTTGGATTGATTACATTCGTCAGTTCTTTCATACGTTGAAGCGTCGTACTATTCTCACTATCAATTAACAAACTC
The DNA here is from genome assembly GCA_964033795.1 of Lymnaea stagnalis. Classification (NCBI taxonomy): domain Eukaryota; kingdom Metazoa; phylum Mollusca; class Gastropoda; family Lymnaeidae; genus Lymnaea; species Lymnaea stagnalis. Next base: position 294,234 of record CAXITT010000271.1, read on the forward strand.
AACTCCTTTTCATAATAACTATAACTTTAATATCTAAGTAAATAATAACGTCTTCTTGGATTGATTACATTCGTCAGTTCTTTCATACGTTGAAGCGTCGTACTATTCTCACTATCAATTAACAAACTCAACTCCTTTTCATAATAACTATAACTTTAATATCTAAGTAAATATAATAAACATCCTATCATTCCAAGGTTACACTCAAGACTGCCGCACGACTAAAACATACGTCACAACACTGCATAGACAATACGTCACGACTCAGCTTAAAAATACGTCATAAATACAATGGCGGGAAGAGCGTTCACTAACTATAATAGTCAAGCGCGGGAAAAGCGTTCAACAACTAATGAACATAATATTGAGTCGCAACAATTACTAATGAACGCTCATACTCGACAAAGAGTAGTGTATGTTTACTTTGACAAGAGTAGTGAATGTTTATTTTGACAAGAATAGTGTATGGTAACTTTGAAAAGAGTAGTGTGTGTTAACTTTGACAAGAGTTGTGAATATATACTTTGACAAGAGTAGTGTATGTTAACTTTGACAAGAGTAGTGTATATTAGCTTTGACAAGACTAGTGTATGTTAACTTTGACAAGAGTAAAGTATGTTTACTTTGACAAGAGCAGTGTATGTTTACTTTGACAAGAGTAGTGAATGTTTAATTTGACAAGAGTAGTGTATGTTAACTTTGACAAGAGTAGTGAGTGTTTACTTTGACAAGAGTAGTGTATGTTTACTTTGACAAGAGTAGTGAGTGTTTACTTTGACAAGAGTAGTGAGTGTTTACTTTGACAAGAGTAGTGAATGTTTACTTTGACAAGAGTAGTGAATGTTAACTTTGACAAGAGTAGTGCATGTTTACTTTGACAAGAGTAGTGTATTTTAAATTTGACAAGAGTATCGAATGTTTACTTTGACAAGTGTAGTGAATGTTTACTTCAACAAGAGTAGTGAATGTTTATTTTGACAAGAGTAGTGAATGTTAACTTTCACAAGAGTAGTGAATATTTAATTTGACAAGAATAGTGAATGTTAACTTTGACAAGAGTAGTGTATGTTTACTTTCTCAAAAGTAGTGTATGTTTACTTTGATAAGAGTAGTGAATGTTAACTTTGACAAGAGTAGTGAATGTTAACTTTGACAAGAGTATTGTATGTTTACTTTGACAAGAGTAGTGTATGTTTACTTTGTCAAGAGTAGAGTATGTTAATTTATACAAGAGTAGTGTATGTTTACTTTGAAAAGAGTAGTGTATGTTAACTTTGACAAGAGTAGTGAATGTTTACTTTGACAAGAGTAGTGTATGTTTACTTTGACAAGAGTAGTGTATGTTTACTTTGACAAGAGTAGTGTATGTTGACTTTGACAAGAGTAGTGTATGTTTACTTTCTCAAAAGTAGTGTATGTTTACTTTGACAAGAATAGTGTATGTTTACTTTGACAAGAGTAGTGTATGTTTTCTTTGAGAAGAGAAGTGTATGTTTACTTCGACAAGAGTAGTGAATGTTTACTTTGACAAGAGTAGTGTATGTTTACTTTGAGAAGAATAGCGTATGTTTACTTTGACAAGAGTAGTGTATGTTTACTTTGACAAAAGTAGTGAATATTTACTTTGACAAAAGTAGTGAATAATTACTTTGACAAGAGTAGTGTATGTTAACTTTCACAGGAGTAGTGTATGTTCACTTTGACAAGAGTAGTGTATGTTAACTTTGACAAGAGTAGTGAATGTTTACTTTGATAAGAGTAGTGTATGTTAACTTTGAAAAGAGTAGTGTGTGTTAACTTTGACAAGAGTTGTGAATATTAACTTTGACAAGAGCAGTGAATGTTTACATTGACAAGAGTAGTGAATGTTAACTTTGAAAAGAGTAGAGAATGTTAACGTCGACAAGAGTAGTGAATTTTTACCTCGACAAGAGCAGTGAATGTTTACTTCGACAAGAGTAGTGAATTTTAACTTCGACAAGAGTAGTGTATGTTTACTTTGTCAAGAGTAGTGTATGTTTTTCATTTTGACAAGAGTAGCGAATGTTTACTTTTACAAGAGTAGTGTATGTTAACTTTGACAAGAGTAGTGAATGTTTACTTTGACAAGAGTAGTGTATGTTTACTTTTAGAAGAATAGCGTATGTTTACTTTGACAAGAGTAGTGTATGTTTACTTTGACAAGAGTAGTGAATGTTTACTTTGACAAGAGTAGTGAATAATTACTTTGACAAGAGTAGTGTATGTTAACTTTGACAGGAATAGTGTATGTTCACTTTGACAAGAGTAGTGTATGTTAACTTTGACAAGAGTAGTGAATGTTTACTTTGATAAGAGTAGTGTATGTTAACTTTGAAAAGAGTAGTGTGTGTTAACTTTGACAAGAGTTGTGAATATTTACTTTGACAAGAGCAGTGAATGTTTACATTGACAAGAGTAGTGAATGTTAACTTTGAAAAGAGTAGAGAATGTTAACTTCGACAAGAGTAGTGAATTTTTACCTCGACAAGAGCAGTGAATGTTTACTTCGACAAGAGTAGTGAATTTTAACTTCGACAAGAGTAGTGTATGTTTACTTTGACAAGAGTAGTGTATGTTTTTCATTTTGACAAGAGTAGCGAATGTTTACTTTGACAAGAGTAGTGTATGTTAACTTTGAACAGAGTAGTGAATGTTTACTTTGACAAGAGTAGTGTATGTTTACTTTGAGAAGAATAGCGTATGTTTACTTTGACAAGAGTAGTGGATGTTTACTTTGACAAGAGTAAAGTATGTTTACTTTGACAAGAGTAGTGAATGTTTACTTTGAACAAGAGTAGTGAATGTTTACTTTGATAAGAGTAGTGTATGTTAACTTTGAAAGGAGTAGTGTGTGTTAATTTTGACAAGAGTTGTGAATATTTACTTTGACAAGAGCAGTGAATGTTTACTTTGACAAGAGTAGTGAATGTTAACTTTGACAAGAGTAGTAAATGTTAACTTCGACAAGAGTAGTGAATGTTTACCTCGACAAGAGCAGTGAATGTTTGCTTCGACAAGAGTAGTGTATGTTTACTTTGTCAAGAGTAGTGTATCTTTTTCATTTTGACAAGAGTATCGAATGTTTACTTTGACAAGAGTAGTGTATGTTAACTTTGACAAGCGTAGAGAATGTTTACTTTGACAAGAGCAGTGAATGTTTACTTTGACAGAGTAGTGTATGTTAACTTTGAAAAGAGTAGTGTGTGTTAACTTTGACAAGAGTTGTGAATATTTACTTTGACAAGAGTAGTGTATGTTAACTTTGACAAGAGTAGTGTATGTTAGCTTTGACAAGGCTAGTGTATGTTAACTTTGACAAGAGTAAAGTATGTTTACTTTGACAAGAATAGTGAATAATTACTTTGACAAGAGTAGTGTATGTTTACTTTGACAAGAGTAGTGAATGTTTACTTTGACAAGAGTAGTGAATGTTTACTTTGACAAAGTAGTGTATGTTTAATTTTACAAGACTAGTGACTACTCTTGTCAAAGTAAATATTCACAACTCTTATCAAAGTTAACACACACTACTCTTTTCAAAGTTAACATACACTACTCTTGTCAAAGTTAACATACACTACTCTTGTTAAAGTAAATATTCACAACTCTTGTCAAAGTTAACATACACTACTGTTTTCAAAGTTAACATACACTACTATTGTCAAAGTAAACATTCACTACTCTTGTTAAAGTTAACATACACTACTCTTGTCAAAGTTAACATTCACTACTCTTGTCAAAGTTAACATACACTAGTCTTGTCAAAGTAATTATTCACTACTTTTGTCAAAGTTAATTTCTTGAAAAAGTTAAAAAATGTAATCTTTATTGTTGCAGGCTACACATGTTTTCAAAAAGGGGGGGTGGGGGGGGTGGTTGGGCGGGGAGAGATAACTTCATCCGGGTGTTGCCTGAACTTAGCACTGACTGTAGTTAAGTAAACCACTATCTAGACCTGAACTTAACACTGACTGTAGTTGAGTAAACCACTATCTAGACCTGAACTTAACACTGACTGTAGTTGATTAAACCACTATCTAGACCTGAACTTAACACTGACTGTAGTTGAGTAAACCACTATCTAGACCTGAACTTAACACTGACTGTAGTTGAGTAAACCACTATCTAGACCTGAACTTAACACTGACTGTAGTTGAGTAAACCACTATCTAGACCTGAACTTAACACTAACTGTAGTTGAGTAAACCACTATCTAGACCTGAACTTAACACTGACTGTAGTTGATTAAACCACTATCTAGACCTGAACTTAACACTGACTGTAGTTGATTAAACCACTATCTAGACCTGAACTTAACACTGACTGTAGTTGATTAAACCACTATCTAGACCTGAACTTAACACTGACTGTAGTTGATTAAACCACTATCTAGACCTGAACTTAACACTATCTATACTTTAAAAAAAAATTATCTGATGTCAATTATCGGACTTTTTTAAATTTAAAATATTGGCTGAAATGATTTATTTGAGCAACTATTTGATTTAAACCCGTGTATTGTCACTATATTAGTGCATTGTAGGGTGACCAAATCATGAACTGGAAAAAACGCAACCCACCCAAGGAGGGTTGGGGGGGGGGGTACCCTCCAGCTAAAAAGGGTTTGGGGGCCTCCGCTGGAATCTGTTCATTGAAACATGCTAATTTTAACTATTTTGAGATCTAGATATTTTTAGATTTACGTTTACTTTTGTATTTTAATATAAACTCTGAGGCCCATCATAAACCAAAACAATAATTTTGCAGTGAATACTTATTTCTTGATACATATTTTACAACATAATACAACACAACAAATTAAATTTCTCTAGTCTAGGATTTAAATTGAAAATATTTGGCTGTTGTCCCAGCCATTGTTAAAACCTACTTCTAATCTAATATGTGAAAATGTGTTTGGTTTTAGAAATGGGACATTTTAGGCGTCCCGAGAGACTTTTTCGGGACACAGGGTACGATCGTAAAAAAAAAAGGGACTATACCATTTTTACGGGACGATTGGTCAACCTAGTGTATAGAAATGAAACACAATTCATTCGATGTGAATACTTTGCCCGAAGACACGATTTTATTTTTTTATTTTTTTTTTTAAAGAAGAAAAAACTCTTTACTATTTGGTTTTAAGGGAAGTAACCGAGTGTTTATTTTATTCCTTACGTTAAGCTTGCTTTTTTGGGTTTTCTCCCTCAAATAGCTTTCTATTGATTTATTATTTAAGAAATTCAAACCTTCAAGTGTCAATTCCTTTTAAATTAGTAATGGTAACATTATCTAGTTACTGTTAAATAAAAGGAAAAAATACTATTTTTTGCTAACCGATACACCTGTGTTTCACAGCGCGTAAGGGGGGAATGACAAGAGGGTAATTGGACAAAGTGTGGGATTATTCTAAAGGCAAAAAGTTTGGTGTACGGATTTGATATGATCTGATTCGTTACTCATTCCATATACTTCAATAAATAGTGGAACAAGATATGTTTAGGCTTGAAAAGAAAAGACAGGACGATCAAATAGAAGTTTCGGCTATAAACCTTCTTTAGCAGATCAGACAAGAAACATCAAATACAATATATTAATAATAGAAATAAAACGTAACTTTTCTCAAATGTCCATAATGTCAAGGTCGCTCATGCTCAGAACAGAATACGCTCTGTGTTTCTTGTTAGAACCGGACATTAAGTTTTTCAAAACCAAAAGTTTTGTGTCTCACTGTGATGTCGATAACCAGGCAAAATAATTAAAGTATTATTAATGTAATTTTTTTTAATTGAATATCCAAATAGGGTAAGGTTAAGGATGACCCGCAAGAGAGTATTTGATTGATTCGAAATAGGCATATGGTGCCGCAATCTGAATTAATTGGTTTTAATTCTTCACTCTCGCTGGTGTATTTATGAAAAAAAATTAGAGCTGTGGTGGAGACCTCTGAGTGCCATGTGTTCAACGCCATTCAAATGGTGCCCTGAGTTCAACGCCATTCAAATGGTGCCCTGTGTTCAACGCCATTCAAATGGTGCCCTGTGTTCAACGCCATTCAAATGGTGCCCTGTGTTCAACGCCATTCAAATGGAATTAGACCGGGGATTGCTGTTTTTTTTTTTTATTTCTTTTTTTTTATAAATATTCCGCAGATGTTCAGTGAACCTATCGGATATTCTTCTTCCAGTTTCCCTTATATAACAGGAGTGGCATGTACGGCACACATCACATGGATCACATTTCGACTAATATACGTGAAGCCCTCTTTGATGTTGAAGGCCACCTAAGGGAGGTCAATGTGTTTAGTTTCCAGTACATGGGAGCAAGTCCAACAACGGCTTCTTGAACATGGTTAAGTTCCAACATGAGAGGGGTCGGATCGAAGGCGACTGTGAATCAGAACGTCACATATATTTTATCCCGTCTGGAGACAATACGTGGAGGGGATGAGAAAGAATACCCTGTTAGTGTCAGGTCAGCGAGGATTTTATGACGATTGTTCACAAATATTTTTTGACAAATCACATGGTCAGGGTGGTAGGTAAGGATGAGATTTGTTCGACCTTCATTTTTATTTAAACGAGATTTAAAAGCCTTACTGTTGTTATTGTGTCGATATCATTGAGGGCCGAAATAAGTCTATTCATGGGATAAGATCTGGAGCGGAAGAAGTACATCATGTTATTTGCTCTATCTAAAAAATATCGTCTGACCAGCAGAGGTGACTTAGTGTAAGAAGTTGGGAAAAGGTTATCTTTGCACGATTTGTGTTGGAAAGATTAATACGATAAGCAACAGCTGTCAGTTGGTTTTGGTTAACCTTAAATGCACTTTATTACTTTAAGTTTCCCTCCATATTTTGTGACATAGTTTCAGCGCAACAGCAGTAAAATCATTAAAATATAAAATATATAGAACATATCCAAAGAGATCAATTTTTCTGATCTTGCCCCCTGGATAATTGTTTAATTTTATCAATGATTTCTACGCCTTTTCAATGATTGGCTGGTTTTGATTTAATTTGTACTGTAAATTCTGGTCTTTTCAGAGACAAGATAATCGTGCATCGAATTCCTTAAATTCTAAAATCTAATTTATAGCTATGTTTAAGGTTTAAAAAAAAAAATAATTTTATTGTCATTTTGTCCCAACATATAAACGTTGACCTAGTTTCTCAAGCTTTCCTTCTTTCGTAGTCGTGAGGCTAACAAGATGGAACTCGTTCGGACAGACGTGTTGGCCCTCTGTAACCCTCGTTAGTGAAAGAAAATATTGATTGAAACTCAAAGTCTTGGGATCCAAATTATTTACGGCACCCAATGATATAAAGAGAGGAGACCGGAGCTGGATTATAAGGGAGAAGACTGATGACAGGGGAACACAACCAGTGATGGCTTACAGGCACGGCCAATCTTGTAAAGATCAAAATAACATTAGTCACAGAGAATGTGGTGATGGTGACAGAGAATATGGTGATGGTGACGGATAAATTGATGTTGATGTGACAGAGAATGTGATGATGTGCAAATAATGGGGTGATGGTGACAAAGAATGTGGCGATTTTGACATAGAATGGTGTGATTGTGAGAGATAGAATGTGGTGAATGAAAGAATGTGGTGATGGTGGCAGATAATGCGGTGATGATGTGACAGAGAATTTGATGATATGCAAAGAATGTGGCGATGGTGACAGAGAATGTGGCGATGGTGACAGAGAATGCGGCGATGGTGACAGAGAATGTTTTGGAAGTTTTAATAATATGCTTAGGAATCTGTGACACAGACGCCTATACCAGACAACATATAGTGGTATATATTTTTTTAAATGTACATTTTGTTTCAGAAACATTCCTTCTAATAAAATGTATTGGTAAAATTGTTACCTTCTTAATGAGCAATGCTTTTGCCCCGCCTTTGGACCAGTGGTCATTGCCGCCTTGTGCCATTGAGGACTGACTGCTGTCCATTGTTATCGTGCTGTTGATTCACAAACAGGTGGAATGAAAACTCTAAGGATTAAGTTCCCTCTTCTATTTCAACATCAGAAATATAAAGTAATAACTTTTAGTAATAAATCCAAACTACTTTATATGAGTTGATTTAATGTGTACACCATCAACAGAACAAGAATTCAAGCCATAATATTATGAAAGATGGAGTCATTGAAAATGAAAGAAATGATTCTGTTGGGTTAAATGCCATTTAGTTCTAAGAGGACATCACTTTAAAGTTGCTGTACATCAAGGTCTAGTATAGCTACTTTCTTAAGCATGCTCATTAGGAACATTGCTATACAGTAATGTATTCAATATTTAGCACAATTAAACAATGACTTAAGTTTTGTAGACATTGACACCGTTATATCCAGGATCAGTTAAACTTGAATATATCAACTATGCTTGATGATGGAGGATTAAGCCAGCATTCCTCCCTCAACTTTCTAGTACATATGGAATAATCAATAGCTTTTTAGAGATAAAAAAAAGGAAGCAATAGTTATAAAATGGTTAATTAAAAGAATCATAAAACTTTTGATACAAATTTAATGGACAGACAATGCTCAATGAACAATGTTAATGAGATTGACGATCTTAATGAGACAAATAATGTTAATGAGACAGACAATGCCACTGAGACAAACAATGATCGATGAACAATGTTAAAGAGATTAGACAATGCTAATGAGACAGACAATGTTGATGAGACAGACCATGCTCAAGGAAAAGACAGAATCTAAATCCTTAATCTGGTGGAATCCGTGCTTAATTTCTCTTGATAGCTCAGGCTATAACGCAGGATCAGATAGTCACTCTAGCTTCTACAATGTCTAGTTTGGGGTAAGAAGTCACTCTAGCTTCTACAATGTCTAGTTTGGGGTAAGAAGTCACTCTAGCTTCTACAATGTCTAGTTTGGGGTAAGAAGTCACTCTAGCTTCTACAATGTCTAGTTTGGGGTAAGAAGTCACTCTAGCTTCTACAATGTCTAGTTTGGGGTAAGAAGTCACTCTAGCTTCTACAATGTCTAGTTTGGGGTAAGAAGTCACTCTAGCTTCTACAATGTCTAGTTTGGGGTAAGAAGTCACTCTAGCTTCTACAATGTCTAGTTTGGGGTAAGAAGTCACTCTAGCTTCTACAATGTCTAGTTTGGGGTAACAAGTCACTCTAGCTTCTACAATGTCTAGTTTGGGGTAACAAGTCACTCTAGCTTCTACAATGTCTAGTTTGGGGTAAGAAGTCACTCTACCTTCTCCAATTCTAGTTTGGGGTAACAAGTCACTCTAGCTTCTCGAACCAGTTCCCCTTCAACATCCGTCATTGTGAAACCTCGTCCACTTTCAAAAAGTCCCTTAAAACCCATCTGTTTAGGTCCGTTTATGACCTGTGATGCACCCTCCTTGCCCTGCCTCATTTTTTGCCTCGGGTTGATCCTGTAGTTTAGGCCAAAACGTGCCAAAGTGTCCTCGTTTTATAGCCATTTTAATTGTTTCTATAGTATAGTAGTTACTATCCTAGTGTTTCTGGTTTTTCATTTTTATTTTACTTAGTTTACATGTTTTTAATAATTGTAAAGCGCTTAGAGCTTTAAGTAAGCGCTATATAAAAATGCCTAAATAAATAGTGAAAGGTCATGAGACCGGAGGAAAGTGTTTATTAAACATATATTGAATGGCCATACAACAGAAAAACATTAATTATGAAACAGCAGACATGAGTCATGAAACATACAAACAGTGATGTAACAGACACACAGAAAGTAGTCATGAAACATATTTAGTCATGAAACAGACATGAGTTATGAAACAAACATGAGTTATGAAACAGGGATTAGTTATAAAACAAACATGTTTTTATATCATAATTTGACACACACTTTAATCTCACTAAATGGTCAGTTGATCTGAGACGTGTCTAAGTAGTTTATTTTATTTTATTTTTAATTTTTATTTCTTTTATGCTGAAGAAGACTTTTGGCAGATACATTGCTATTATGCTATTATATATCAAGCATTCGCAAAACATGGGCTTTATATTTCCCAAAAATCTTCGTGATACTGAACATACCAATTCATTCACGGTTTCATCCTATTTCAACGGATGTGAACACAAGAGCAAATCAGATGATCCATCACGGCATTAATACACCAGCCAGAGTCAAGAATAAAAACATTAATTCAGATTCGGTGTCCCGTTTCATCATATATGGAATCAATAAAACACTCTCTTAGAGGTCATCAATCCCCCCACCCCCACAATAAATCTCTATTCTCATTTTGTAATTAAATGTAACATTAATAATACTTCAATTATTTTATTGTACCGCTTTTAAACTCATTGGTAGTACTCCTAACCTATTTATGTGGTACACACGTTTTGGTATGTGAGCAAATCTGTCTCTAGGAGAGCGCATCTGGTTCTAAACATAAAGCTACATTAGTTAACATTTATTTAAATTTCTATTTATCTGATGTTTTCTTGTTTTATCTTGTCTGCTGAAGAAGGCGTCTAGGCGAAACTTAGACTTAATTGTCATGTGACCTTCCATTTCAAGCCTTTCTATTTCTTCTCCCACTACTTTGGTCACACGGCTTGAACGCAATTCCAAAGACTACAAATTGAGATTCGAGTCTTGCAAAATTGGTCACTGAATCTAACAATGACACTTGATCTATAATCTAAGTTAAGATATTTTCAAAACATTGTCTCACTAAACTTAACTAAACTTACACTCTCACCATCTTACATTCACTAAATAATAACTGCACTAAACCTAGGGTCTGATAAAAATCTACAATTTCATAAAACATACAACTACGATAAATGTACTCTTATAGACTCCAAAGTTAAACAAGCAGTAGATTATGTTTTAGATAGACTCTACTTTAAGTTTCACTTAAGTTATACTTTTTTTTATATTTTGGAAAATTTTATATCCAATTAAACATGATATCGCGTTTAACCTACATATTAGCTAATGCTACTAAACTGAGACAAGTATGTGAGTACATATTGTCTCACTCAGCTATACATTTTATGTTTCACTATTATAAAAGTTCATTCTCAGCTATAATGTTACAAGTTTCACTAGTAGATTAGTTCATTGTTGTCTCTTCTATGAGGTGTCAAGTTTCACTAGTAGATTAGTTCATTGTTGTCTCTTCTATGAGGTGTCAAGTTTCACTAGTAGATTAGTTCTTTGTTGTCTCTTCTATGAGGTGCCAAGTTTCACTAGTATATTAGTTCATTGTTGGCTCTTCTATGATGTGTCAAGTTTCACTAATATACTAGTTCATTGTTGGCTCTTCTATGAGGTGTCAAGTTTCACTGGTAGATTAGTTCTTTGTTGTCTCTTCTATGAGGTTCAAGTTTCATAAGTATATTAGTTCATTTTTAGCTCTTCTATTAGGTGTCAAGTTTCACTAGAAGATTTGTTCTTTTTTGGCTCATCTATGAGGTGTCAAGTGTCACTAGTATATTAGTTCATGTTTGGCTCTTCTATGAGGTGTCAAGTTTCACTAGAAGATTAGTTCATGTTTTCTCTTCTATAAGGTTTCATTGTTTTGACTAAGGGCAATAAGAGTTTATTTTGTTCTCACCTTAGTGGAGCTGGATCATGACTTCCTCGACCGTTGACCTCAAAAGATCTTTTTAAAGCGGAAGTCAGCTCAGCTCCTAGCTTCATAGGGCTTCTGAGTTTATCACCTGTAACGAAAAAGGTTTTTACTTTGAACTATATTTAGTGCATTCAACTATTTCGACCCAATGAAAAGAAAAGGATGAACTCTTGCGAATAGCATTAATGTTTCCTCTGTCTGTCATGCAACATTCTTTTGCCCTTTTTTACAAAATTCATTTTTCTTCTGTTTAACAAACCTTTTTCTTAAGTCTAACATATGATTTTTCTGTGTTTAACATCTATTTTTATTGTGTCTAACATATCTTTTTCCTATGTCTAACATCCCTTTTCTGTGTCTAACTTACCTTTTTGATGTGTCTAACGTAACTTTTTCCTGTGTCTATTTGATCACTTATTTTATGTCCATTGTTCATTTTCTAACCTTTCAGTTAAACAATGCCAACCATTTACTCTTGAATTTTGTACTATTCATATGTACAATGTAAAACATTAAGTACAATATTTGTTATTCATATATCACCACTAGCTTCACCATTAACTTATCTTGTGTTTACAACAGGAATGTTCAGTGTTGACAATATGAATGTCTAGGTTGGTCAATATGAATGTCTAGGTTGGTCAATATGAATTTCTAGGTTGGTCAATTTGAATGTCCAGGTTGGTCAATATGAATGTCTAGGTTGGTCAATATGAATGTCTAGGTTGGTCAATATGAATGTCTAGGTTGGTCAATATGAATGTCTAGGTTGGTCAATATGAATGTCTAGGTTGGTCAATATGAATGTCTAGGTTGGTCAATATGAATGTCTAGGTTGGTCAATATGAATGTCTAGGTTGGTCAATATGAATGTCTAGGTTGGTCAATATGAATGTCTACTGTGGGCAACAGAATGTTTAGAGTTAACTATGTTAACCTTTTCTTTGGATTGTGCCATTATGTAATATCTATTCAAAATTTGCCACATATAATCTTTTACCTAGCTGTTTTAAGAAAGATGAACTTTGTACCAAGCGTGCTGCCTGTGAGACTTGACTCATGTGGACTACCATACCCTCACTGTTTCTGTGGTAAACTGGGTTGACCATGGGATCTAATTCTGATGTCTGCACAGATTTATAGGAGCCACCACTGACGGCGAATTTCTTTAATACTGGATACGAATTGGAATGTTTGGGACTTGAGAGGAGGCGTTGTTTCTCACTACAAGACTCACTGTAAGATGGAAGGACCTGAGAGAAAGAAAGGCTTTCTTAAGGCATTCAACGATTTGTGTTTACTGTCATGTTTGTCTACACTACTTTTTTTCTAAAGTCATGTTAGTGTACACTACTGGTACCTCATGTTTAATCTCATGTTAGTGTATACTACTAATACATCAAGTTTAACGTCATGTTGTGTACACTACTGGTACCGCATGTTAATGTCATGTTAGTGTACACTACTGAAACCTTAATGTTTAATGTCATGTTAGTGTACACTACTAATGCCTTATATTTAATGTCATGTTTGTGTACACTACTAATGCCTTATATTTAATGTCATGTTTGAGTACACTACTAATGCCTTATATTTAATGTCATGTTTGTGTACACTACTAATGCCTTATATTTAATGTCATGTTTGTGTACACTACTAATGCCTTATATTTAATGTCATGTTTGTGTACACTACTAATGCCTTATATTTAATGTCATGTTTGTGCACACTCCTAATACCTCATGTTTAATCCCCTGATGAGACATCAAGACAGCAGTTTGCACGTGGTCTTGTTCACCGCACACAATAGAACTCGCTAAGACATGATGAGTATTTGGTTCGAACATGTTTTCGTTACCCATTACTTGCGATATGGGTGGTTTAACAAATACTCCTGGAGTTGGTTGGTCAGTCAATGGTCCCGACATTTCAGAAGACGTCAAGGATAATACTTCATTTATTTCACTAATGGGACGCTGTTTGCCAAAATGCTAAGAAATAAACAAATGTATCATATTTACTATCTTTGGTTCAGTTGGTAAATGTGAGAAAAATAATGTTAAAATATTCTTTATTTGCATCTATGATATTGACCAAAAGAATAATTTGTCTACGTGTATATGAAGCTGAGGCCGTGCAACGATTAATGGTATACAATCTTACACATACTTCTTAAACATTCCAATTCTTAATTGCAAGGGAAGTGTATTAGAAATGATGCCATCATCCGTGCCACTTAATCTTCCGTCGTGCCACCCAACTTTCCAATGTATCAACCAACTTTCCCACGTTTCCACCGTGCAAGCCAACATTGGCCCCGGGCCAGGTGTAGAGCACTGAGGATAATATATACGCCCCAAAGGAGTGGGTGGGGGGTTTACCTAAACGAAGGTACGTTAATAGCAGTCGTTGGTAAACCGGGGCAAATGAAAAAAAGAGCTTTAACCCCAAATAGCGCTAGTGCGTCAAGCCAGTTGAATAAATGACGGTACCCAGGAGGTTATGGTCACTATGAGCTCGGCAGTTGAGTGGTGGTGTAGGGAGAGGGGTGGCATAGTTATTGCTTATATTGGAAATAGCAAAGATTTTCGGCCAACAGCAGATATTTTTCGTGCAAGGGACAGCAAAAAACTTGTGGAATAACCCAGCTACGTCATACTATCTGGCGAAACCGCGTGTCCTGTCTTGCAAACGTCATTTTGGTCTAGTCGCCTATTTTACATTATACAGAAAATGTACTGTTGGAAATGGCGTCAGAGAGCCGTCGAGCTAGTACATTAGCTCTTTATGCCCTCCCCAAAGCACACCCAAAACCCGAGTTATCGGATCGCGAAGGACAGTCCCCGCCAACAACCACCTGATCCTGTACCAACGGAGGCCACCTAAGCCCAAAGACATCCAGTCGGCAGGTGACGCTACTCTCACAGCGTAAGCATTAGACTTTCCCTGCAGTCGGGAAACGTTTTCTTTGGATTAGTTCATTGTTTTCCACATTGCAGTATATTTCCGTCCTAAAATCTTTACCCTACCCATCCCGGGGAAGCGTCAGACGCCCTCTAATAGGATTTCTACAGTGGGTTTCTACCTCGCCACTCATTTACGAAGCAGCTGGGACGAAACCGTTGCCTTGAAACAGCAACCTAAAGGCTGTGGGAACAAAAAAGAATCATCGGAATGAGGTTGCCACTATCCACCTCATATCCTTTAACGGCAACATGTAAGCATGATTCTTACCCTATTTCTGCGGTTTTATTTCCAGCTGCAAATTTTCCACAGCCCTTTAGATGCTAGTATTTTTGGCAGATACCATGCATGTCCTTTGTCTTCCAACGCAGGCTCACGCAGTGGTGATTTTGTCCCCCGGGTAGCATCAGGGGGTCGGTGGCAGCGTCTCTTTAGTCAGCAAGCCACTTCAGATTTGTCAACCAGAGCCCGCGGGTGTTTACATTATACTCAGCAGCATCACTAGTGCTGGAGTAAAGTGCGGTAAGATCATGTTGTCACCCCTCCAGGTTTCTCCATGGTCACTCTCCGAACCTGCTACTCTGGTGGCAACCTGCTACTCTGGTGGCAACCTGCTCTGGTGACATGGCAACCTGCTCTGGTGACATGGCAACCTGCTACTCTGGTGACATGTTGTGCTCTTGCACCCTTTTCATATAGCACCCTGCTCTTGTTTCAAATTGACTATTTTTAAATTGAGTGTCCCGATCTTGTGAGTTTGTCAGCACCTTCACCCCATTTGACTCTTCTAAAAACGTGAAGAGCTGCATACGCTTTCCAAATTGCACTTAGGGAGGTCTTCAATAGTTTGACCTGATGCAACATTCTACCTTTAGGATCGAGGATGTTCCACTAAGGAAAGCAGTGAAATCAAATTATTGAACCTAGAAGTCATGTGGCATATATCTCTCCCACCTTTTCATGTTATTGTTTCAAATATGAAATTCCTTTTTCCAAACTGCGCAGTGATTCTTTTCCATAAAATACTTTTGTCACTAAATAAGGATTTTATGAATGTATTTGATAGCATTTATTGTATACGTTTTGCATTTATTTATAAGTTTATTCTCCATATAGATAGATTCGAAATACCATTTTGAATTAAAATTATCTTTGATTTTCTTTTTTTAAAATCGGCGGTAACGTCGGCTAAAACCAATCTATTTGGGGTAATAACTTACAAAAAGTTCCCCGACTCCTGCACTAAGAGTTCGAAAAAACGTCTAAAAAGGTGTAGATTATCGCAATAAAATCATCAATGTTACCAAAGGGCGGCTTCAGGGTGGGGGGGAAGGGTTAGAGGCCCCCAAGGTTACCCACAGGATTCCTTGGATCTTCTGGTCACAGTATTCATGGTTATAATGGCAGAAATATTACTATGAGGACACCTAATTCCTAAAATTATGACATAATTGAATGCTAAATGGTAGTTAAGAATTGACTAGCTGGTGCCCTGCACAAATCCCTTTTAAAAGGGGTTGTTATTGTAATAAGTGATTAGATTAAATAACATCTGATAATTAAAACAGTGGTAATCATGTATCCAGTGTAAATTCGCTTTATCAAAGCTTTTTTTATTTTTAAAAAAAATCAGATTGCTATAAAGACTATAAGATCGATTGTAAATATAATCTAATTTAGTGACCAAAGTGAAGATAAGATACAATATTTCATGTAAACCTAGTATTCTCTTAACGTTTTCAGTTAAGTTATTCTCTTAACGTTTTCAGTTAAGTTATTCTCTTAACGTTTTCAGTTAAGTTATTCTCTTAACGTTTTCAGTTAAGTTATTCTCTTGAAAACGTGTGTTAAATTTTATGTTAAAACTTGTGTCAAAACGTTTCTGTTAAAACTTGAGTCAAAACGTTTCTGTTAAAACTTTGTTTTAAAACTTACGTTAAAACTTGTGTAACAAATTATTATTAAAATTGTGTTAAATATTTGTATAAAACTGTTGATTAAATAGTTTGTAAAACTATTGCGTTCAATCGTTTGTAAAACTAGTGTTAAATCGTGTGTAAAACTACTGTGTTAAATGGTGTGTAAAACTACTGTGTTAAAACCGTGTGTCTAAGATCTAGTTTACCTGTTCCTTGCGATGTTCCCAATCAGACGAACAGCCACTTTTAAAGCTGTCAACAGTTGAGCTTCGTTCATGAAGCCCCGTCGCCTGATGAGAAAAGCTGTTGGACAGCGACATGAAACTGTCACTCAGCGACAACTCGGAGCTGTACGTTGGTGACGTCACTTTGACACGTGAGCCGGACACTTGAAGTTTTTCAGAAACAGTTTCCATCATATGAATGATTTCCTTTTTTTTTTTTTGAAATAGTCAACAAAAACTGTCCATCATCTAAACTAGGTCTAATACTTTGAAACTCTAGTAAATCACTTCATAACAATAAAGTCTTAGACCATTTACATTTGTAGTATATTAATTCGTCTCAGTAGTCTAGGATCGACTTTATTGTAATAAATTACTCCAGCTAAATAATGGAGTCTTCGATTGTTTATAAAAAAAACTCCATTTGAATGTGCTTTTAAATGACGTAGATGGTCACTTGAATTTAGCATAGTCAACTGCTTGGCGGCGACATAGAAGACCTCTGGAAATGACTGGTGTCCGACAACAAGTTTGGCGCTAAAAATAAAAAAAATACAAAAATTTAATAAATGACTATATTAATGACAATTAATATATACTTATATTGATAGAATTTGATGTGTAAATATATTGAACACATTTCTGATCAATTAAAAAGCCAGGGATTTGGGCGCATTATTTGACACTTAATAGTAAAGGAGGAGAAGTGATGCTTGGAAATATAGCGTACTGGACGGAATTGAATGTAGGTGACACACATGTCGTATAATGATGACATTAATGTCGGTCACACAAACAGCGCATTGGACTGAAACTAAGTTTAAACAGAAAAGGCATTTAACAGAAACTTATGAAGGACAAAAAGAAATGGTTTTAAACGGAAACTTTGTAGTTCAAACATGTAAAACAGAAATGGTTTTAAACGGAAACTTTTGTAGTTCAAACATGTAAAACAGAAATGGTATTAATCGGACATTTATGTGGGTGTTATGCAGACGACGTGTTTACGCCATATTTCCCCGTGCTGTGAACTCTAGCAGACACCCAGCAAGCTCGAAACCGCATTTAAGGTGTGGCGAGCTAAAAATAGTCTCTTGACCTAAATTAAATTAAAAGTCTGTATCTGATTTCTGTAGAAGAATCCAGAGCAGGGAACGGGAACCTTTTTGTCTGTGAGAGCCATGGACACCACATATTTTGAAAAGTAATTCTGTGTGAGCCATACAGTATGTTTAAATTTAAAAATTCAAGTAAATGTGTGCAGTTTGTGTAATTTCAACACTAAATATGCATTATGTCTCTCAATTCTTTTTAATAACATTGTTATGCTGTTGCTAATCAATAATGAGTATTTCTTATTTTTTGCGTTTTTTATTCTTGCTAGAGTTCTGTTTACTTATACGTGTGAATTCCTATTCATCTTTGTACCTTTTTTTGCCATAATGTAGTATCATCAACTGTGTACCAGTACAAGCAAAACAGTACTATGTAAATTAATGATTTTAATTATATTTCTTTTATTTTGTAATTTATTGGTAACTTAATAAATCTTATTAATTGTAGTTAGCACTGTTTTGAGTGTCGTATTCTTTTGCTATTGTATTTCTCATATGATATCTTCTTTTGTTATGTACTGTTTAGAACGAGCCATAAACTTAGAATAAGAGATTAATTTCTCCCTATTGACAGCAGCACGTAACAGTAGGTTTATACATCATGCTATTTAATAGCGAATATATATATTTAATTGAATTGGTAATTAATTTGGCATACTCCTTTATCATAATAAAATTATTAACATTTTAAAATAATAGCAGAGCCAGTGGTCGCCAAAAATCAGCAGCAGGACGATTTTTTTTAAAATTTGAACAAAATTTCTTTTCAAGAACCATGTTTTTCAGAGTCAAAAACCTATTTGTGGCCGAATGGGCGAGCCGCATTCAGGTCACTAAAGAGCCGCATGAGGCTCACGAGCTGCGATTTGCCGACCACAGGCATAGACTATAGAGATTCATGGTCTGCATAGTATTAATATTAGGCCTAGTATTCACTTTACGATTAGTTAGAATATTATTAGGCTTACTATAAGTAGAAAGCCTATTTTGAATAAGAGTGTATCAGCCGACTCATGATAGTACTTCCCTACACATAAGACTACTGGTATGTAGTAACACGCCCATGACTATACACTCTTCGTGATTATTTTACTATTTTACTGAGTAGTACTAGTACTAGTAATAATAGGTAAACTAATATAGTTTTAACTTAATGGCTATTTACATAATAAGGGCCCCTAATAAGGCAAAACATACATTTTTATCATCTAAATAATACTAAGTTAAAACATAATGATAATATTTAGGGCCTAATTTTAATAAATAATAGGGCTTATACTAATAGGCCTAATAATTAATATTAATAATATTATTTATTTAATACTAAGTCTATTTAAAAAATAACAATATTCAAATTTCAATAAAATACGATATTTCATTTGCATTAACATCCGGCTAAATTATCATTTTATAGCCAGATTATGCCTATTATTACAATTAGACTAGCCTAGTAGCACTAAGGGGTCGTTCGCAAATTACAACACGAAAAAAATGACCTTTTTAGAGCCCCCTCGCCCCTGTCACAAAGTGTCACAAATTCTTTACCCCCCCCCCCCCAAACCCTTTTTTTAAGGGGTCTTTCCCAAATTACAACACGAAAAAAATGACCTTTTTAGCGCCCCCCCCCCCCTTTCACAAAGTGTCACAAATTCTTTACCCCCCCCCCCCCCAAACCCTTTTTTTAGTGTCACGTCACACCTAAAAAAAATTAAAACATACATAAAATGTTCATAACTAGACTAAGATGTTATTTTATTCTTTAAAATTTTCCCGTAATGGATTATAATAATGCATTATTATTAGAAAACTGTGACGTAAAACTCATAACAACGAAATCCTCCCAGAGCCGAATGAAAAATGGCCACAACAGTTTTTGCGTCATTTTTCGATACGCGCAGAAGGTGTGCGCGGCTGAGTTTCACGGTACCTATGATACCAGAGAAAATTTCGACCTCAAATTAATGGTTTTAAAATTAATTGAATAAAGATTTTTCAAAATTACTACAATTAGGAGATTTGTGTCGATTAAAGTGTGCCCTTTTTATAACGAGGTTGTCTAGTCGTGTCAAACAATTTTCGAAAAATTGTTTCCAAATCTGTTTAATGTAAATGATTACTGATCTATTCCGATCACGATTCGGTCATTTCTATCTCCCCGCACCAGGCAGTCAACTGGGATTGTATAGCACGTGAATTTGATTGGATTGAGCCACAGACAGTTATCGAAGACTGTAACACGAGCGACTCCCCTGTGGTAATGTAACAAGCCCTAACTCAATTACTTAACATAGTCTCCCTTTGTCCTGAATTCGTTCATTTTTGCCATCTTTAGAAATATGTGAGATCAATAGCTACAGACATAAACATAGTATTAAAATGAATAGTATATTCAATGACTCCAAAGAAATGAGTATTTAATGCACAATTTAGATAATAGTTTATTTAATGTATTAATGCAAATGGTAGTATATTTAATGCATACTTGAGAAGGAATTATATTTACCTTGTTAACAAAATACCCGTTTCATGATTGAATCAATGATATTATACTGTTTGATGTCTTACTAACCAAAGTAAAGACAATTTATGTTAATAATAATAATAATAATAAAGTTCATTTCAAAAACACGCTTCATCCCCAAAGGCTCGAAGCGCGGTACAAAGTCAACAAAAAACAAATCTATAGTTTACCACATTTAAAACAAACGCAACACGACAAAAACTAAGTACAAGCATACAATGGCAAAGTCTTTCTAGCCATTTCAACCATAAGCAACACAGCCATTATGCATTAACTGGAAAATAATGTTGACAATCATCCCAGAAGGTGTTTGCGAAATAGATGTGTCTTTAAATCGGTTTTAAAGGACTCCAGTGTCTGGTTGTTTCTGAGATCGACAGGAAGGGCGTTCCAAATTAGTGGACCAGCAAATGCGAAAGTGCGCTTTCCGTAAGTCTCAAGGCAAACACGTGGTGTCGAGAGTTTGCCACTATCGGATGAGCGGAGCTCTCTAGTGGGTACATAAGGCGTCAGCAGCTCTTTCAGATAGGACGGCGCCAGGTCATGTAAGCAGCGGTAGCACAAAGTTGCGATTTTGTACTCCATGCGAGCACGCACTGGCAGCCAGTGCAGCTCTCTCAGAAGTGTTTTTGCATGGTCAAACTTGCGTTTGCGGAGAACAATGCGAGCCGCATTATTCTGTGCTATTTGAATTTTATCCAGGAGCGTAGTTGAGAGCAAATAAGATCCATGTCGGTGATCTATTATATTAATTCAATGTAGTAAGCAGTATCACTCAGGATTAAATACAAGGTGCATTAACTATTGTTGGTAGCATCACTCAGTGATAACACAAGGTGCATTAACTATAGTTGGTAGTATCACTCAGTGATAAATACAAGGTGCATTAACTATAGTTGGTAGTATCAATCAGTGATAAACACAAGGTGCGTTAACTATTGATGGTAGTATCACTCAGTGATAAACACGAGGTGCATTAACTATAGTTATTAGTATCACTCAGTGATTAACACAAGGTGCGTTAACTATTGATGGTAGTATCACTCAGTGATAAACACAAGGTGGCTTAACTATAGTTGGTAGTATCACTCAGTGATAAACACAAGGTGGCTTAACTATAGTTGGTAGTATCACTCAGTGATAAACACAAGTTATTTATAACAAAAACATCCTTAGTGTAGTGTGAGTATTTTAAAATAACGTTTTATGATATCTGACTAAGCAATGAGCCTTAAATGGAATATTAACAACAAATTGAACCGTAGGAAATAGTCCAGCTAAAGATTAAAACCCAAATGTTAGTATGATGAGACAATAATCCCTCGTTGTTAGCCTGATGAGACAATACTCCCTCGTTGTTAGCCTGATGAGACAATAATCCCTCGTTGTTAGCCTGATGAGACAATAATCCCTCGTTGTTAGCCCGATGAGACAATAATCCCTCGTTGTTAGTATGATGAAACAATAATCCCTCGTTGTTAGTATGATGAGACTACATTCCGTCGCTGTTAGAGTTTCATGAGGCAATGAATCATGATTGTAAAACTCACGTGGCAATGATCCTTGGTTGTAAGTCTCATAGGGCAATGATACATATTTGTTAGTCTCATGGGGCAATGATTCATGGTGTAAGTCTCATGAGGCAATGATTCATGGTTGTAAAACTCACGTAGCAGTGATCCATGGCTGTAAGTCTCATGGGGCAATGATCCATCGTTGTAAGTCTCATGGGGCAATAATTCATCGTTGTAAGTTTTATGGGGGAATGATCCATCGTTGTAAGTCTCATGCGGCAATGAACCATGGCTGTAAGTCTCATTGGGCAATGATCCATCGTTGTAAGTCTCATGGGGCAATGATCCATCGTTGTAAGTCTCATGGGGCAATGATCCATCGTTGTAAGTCTCATGGGGCAATGATCCATCGTTGTAAGTCTCATGGGGCAATGATCTATCGTTGTAAGTCTCATGGGGCAATGATCCATCGTTGTAAGTCTCATGGGGCAATGATCCATCGTTGTTAGTCTCATGGGGCAATGATCCATCGTTATAAGTCTCATGAGGCAATTATACATGGATGTAAGTCTCATGGGGCAATGATCCATCGTTGTAAGTCCAAAACAACTATCGTAAATTGATAATTCTCCCGGTAATGGGACGAATACAAGATTGCATATAGCTACAACCTGCTCAAGGGAAAAGTGTATACCACCTTAAATATCTGTACGGATTCATGCATAGGGGAGAGTCGGGAGGAATGGACAGGTGGGAGAAATTGACCGTCCCCTATAAAATCGAATCTATTGGACCAAAATGTTTTGGAACTAAATGAATGCATAAAATACTTCCTTTTTGTGATTTCTAAGAGTTTCCAGGTTAAATAAATTTTGGCATTAAAAAAATGTTGTTTTGAACAAGCCTCATCTAAGCGTCTAGAAATTTAACTGGTTCATCAAGAATACAGGTAAATATAGTTTAATGTATCATATTTAGTTAGTTTTAGTAATTCATATTACATTGGATTATTTACATCAAGAACTTAAATTTTAAAAAAACAATTCTGCATCAACCCCCCCCCCTAGTGGGGTGAAACGTACCAAAAAAATGGGGAGAAATGAACATGTGTCTAATTCTCCCAACTGTTCATTTTTTTATGCTTCATTACTGCATAATCTTGAAGTAATTAAAACATATTAACATACTGATCATGACTATAGTTAATTAACTTTAATTTTAAATAAGGATTTATAATTATCAGTCATGATTTATTGTAGCAAAACGTTTTTTTTTTCTTGCAGAATCATGCCTAGAAGCTACACAAGAAAAGCAGATAAGGGCCAAATACACTTGGAAGTTGTGAGAAATGCAGTTCGTGCCATTAAAGGGGGGAAGTCGATACATGCAGCTGCTACACAATTCGGAATATCACGCACAATTTTGAAAAACAATCTAAAAAAACATGTCTCTACGGACCAATTACAACCAAATTACAAACATGCCATGGAATTCACAGCTGACCAAGAGACTATGTTTGCGGATCAGCTGGAAGCATGTTCAAAAATGTTTTATGGGCTGACATTAGCCAGTGTGAAATTGTTAACCAACGAGATGACCATAGTTAACAAAATAAAAGTACCCGAATCATGGCATAATCAGAAAGCTGCTGGTAAAGATTGGCTTTCTGGCTTTTGACAGAGGCATCCTAAATTATCACTGCGTCAAACGGAATGAACTCCACTGGCAAGAGCCACGCCTTTAACCCACACACCATTGAGATATTTTTTAAAAATCTAGAAGCAGCCATTTCTGCTAATAATTTTTGTGGTAGACAAATTTACAATTTAGCCACCTATCCTATGAGGCATTGTTACTTGCTAAAGAGAACTTTATTCATATTATTACATTGCCGCCACACACCTCAAATAAAACACAGCCACTGGACAGATCAGTTTTTGGACCATTAAGAAGTGCATTCAATGCTTCAGCTGATTCGTGGATGCTTTGGAAAGTAGGCAAACCAATCACAATTTACCAAATTGCTGAACTTGGTGGTGGGGCCATCGTCAAAGCAGCGACACCATCAAATATATTGTCTGTTTTCCAAACCAGCTGAATTTGGCCTCTTAAAAAAGACATTTACACAGATATAGACTTAATGCCTTGTGCTATAAAAGACAGACCAGATCCAGCTGAAATACTGTCTCTAGCTGCGTCTTCTTTAGGTAGCCCAGCTACATCATCTTCTCCCTTGCCACTACACCAGTCTTCACACCCCAACCCATCAGTGTTCAGGTCACCTGAGATTTTTCGAGGCTATCCTAAAGCAGGACCCATTACAAATAATACTAGAAAGAAAAGACAACCGTGAATTGCCACATCAACCCCTGAAATAAAAGAAAATTCAGCAAGATAAGCGGATAAAGACAAATGGGTGTTATGTCCCTTAAAATTACCGGCAAAGCTATTATTTGAAAGTGACGATAGTGACTCTGACATGGACTTTGACTTGATAAGCAATGATGATTTAGATGACTTTATTTCAGACTGTGAAGACTTGACAACTAATTGTGTTGAAATGAATGGTGTTGAAGACGTTATGAAAGATGATTGTGTGCTGTGTGAGTATAGTGTAAAAAAGTTCAGTGTTGTTTTTATGTGGCAGTTGTGAGGAAGGAAGTGGATGAAGATGGGGATGTGGAAGTAGAATTTTTAAGAAAAAGGGAAAAAGTGTCTGGAAAATTTATAAGACCACACTTAGAAGACATTGTCTGTGTGCCTATTAAAGACATACAATGCAAACTTTCAAAATTACAAAAGACCGGAACAGCTAGGACTAAAGATAGTTTTTTCTTTAAAGAAAACCTGAGTTCTTTAAATGTTTTTTCTTTTGCTCAAATTACATTTTTTCTTCATCGTTATGTTCAATAAATAAAAAATAAAATGTAAAATGGTTTTGCTTATCTTTTTAATTACATTACATATTGTATAGTGCTAGCCACTTTTTAGTTAGCTGACCATTTTCCCCCACATGGTGGTCCATTTCTATCTTCGCTATAACCATTTCTCCCAACCTACATAGTCATCAGTTTCTTTTGAATTTAACAAAAACAATCAAATTTATCACAATGCAAATTAAGTTTTTAAGTGCACATTTGAACTGGCTATTAATAAGGCAAATTTTATGGTTATACCTTTCTATTTGTTAACACCAGCTGAATTCTTTGACTGATGTTCATTGGTGGCCCATTTCGCCCGACTCTCCCCTACTGATATCACTACTCCCTCCAAAATATTGATAGAATTCCAAAGATATCACTACTCCCTCCAATATATCGATACAATTCAGGGCCAGTCTTTGGTACAGACATCTGCTTGGAGCGCCTGGGGGGGGGGGGGGGGGGTCATTTTGATCGCAAACATACATTTTAAACTCTAAATTCACGGAAAATAAAATCAGTGGTATAACAGTAACAGTCAGTCTTTTTGGCTCAGTTGTAAAAAAGTAATAGTCAGTCTATTTGGCTCAGTGATATAACATTCATTCTATTTGGCTCAGTGGTATAACAGCCAGTCTATTATATTGAAATATTGGACATTCTATCTAAACAAGAGTTATTTTTAAAATATTGTAACTGTTTAAAAATAAGAGCGGCGTTTATTGATAATAAATAAAACTAGTGAGAACCCGGCATGCGTTGCAATGCCACTCAAAGAAAAAAAAAGTGTTTGTGTTTTAATTACGTTTTTAAGTAATTTAAAAAAAAAAATTATTTTTTTTCCTCCGTCTGGTGCGTACACAAATAAATACGAAGGTTTTTTGGAAGAAGGAGCAGCCAACATAAAACTGTGCACCTGAGAAACATGGGTTTTTAAAATTTAGTCAACACAATAGTAGCGATTGATCCATCCATTCAGTAGCTCTATTTGAAATTATATTTATATAGGTCACATTTTAAAAAAATAAGGCCCCCAAACCCCAAGCGCCAAATTGTAAAATGGTTGAACTATTTCAGAAGCATAGATATTATCTCACACACAAACTGAAATGTCCTTTGTATTTGATTTCAATTCCATCCACCCATGCAATAACTCTGCTTGAAATTACATTTTTATAGTTCATATAAGAAAATAATAATGTATGGCTCCCAGAATATTTCAACATGGAAAACATAATTCAGAATCTTTTTCGGGAGGGCGCTCAACAACTTAACAAAGTTTTATCGCAATCGCATGAATGTAATAGGAACGCATACGGAAATTCTACTTAGCTCATAAAAGAAACAAAAGGAGAATTTAGGGCCCCGGCACCAAAACGAAATATTGTATAATGTGTGTAACAATTTAGAACATTTTTCGGGCGTGTGTACACCAACTCACAAAAGTTTTATCACAATCGGGTGAATGGTATAGGAGCGCATACATACATTAATTTTTTATATAGGTATAGACATAGTTTACCGCATAAAAGATAACTTTTGCGCATCTATTCATGGAAGCGTTCTGTCTAGCTGTCCTTAAATCTATCCATCGATCCATCGATCGATCCATCCATCCATCGATCGATCCATCCATCCATCCATCCATCGATCCATCCATCCATCCATCGATCCATCCATCCATCGATCGATTGATCCATCCATCCATCGATCGATCCATCCATCCATCCATCGATCGATCCATCCATCCATCCATCGATCCATCCATCCATCGATCCATCCATCCATCCATCGATCGATCCATCCATCCATCCATCCATCCATCGATCGATCCATCCATCCATCGATCGATCCGTCCATCCATCCATCGATCGATCCATCCACACATCCATCGACCGATCCATCCATCCATCCATCGATCGATCCATCGATCCATCCATCCATCCATCCATCGATCCATCGATCCATCCATCCATCCATCCATCCATCGATCCATCCATCCATCCATCCATCCATCGATCCATCCATCCATCCATCCATCATCCATCCATACATCCATCGATCGATCCGTCCATCCATCCATCGATCGATCCATCCACACATCCATCGACCGATCCATCCATCCATCCATCGATCGATCCATCGATCCATCCATCCATCCATCCATGGATCCATCGATCCATCCATCCATCCATCCATCCATCGATCCATCCATCCATCCATCCATCCATCGATCCATCCATCCATCCATCCATCATCCATCCATCGATCCATCCATCGATCCATCCATCGATTCATCCATACATCCATCCATCCATCGATCCATCCATCGATCCATCCATCGATCCATCCATCGATCCACCCATCGACCCATCGACCCAATCGATCCAATCGATCCATCCATCCATCGATCGATCTATCTATCTGTCTATCTATCTATCTATCTGTCTATCTATCTCTCTCTCTCTCTCTCTCTCTCTCTCTCTACCTATCTATCTATCTCTCTACCTATCTATCTATCTCTCTATCTCTCTATCTATCTCTCTATATATATATCTCTCTCTCTCTATCTCTCTCTCTCTCTATCTCTCTATCTCTCTATCTCTCTATCTCTCTATATATCTATCTATCTATCAATTAATCTATCTTTCTATCGTTATCTATCATTATCTATCGCTTTTGTAAAATGATGGGTTTTGATATTCATATTCAAAATTGTGTAAATGTACTTACGTTTTGCTAACGTCATTTGATTTTCTTAATTGGTAAAAATAAGAAAATATCATTTATTTTTTACTGTAATATCATTGGGTTTAAAGATATTGTCATCCACGTAAAATTGTGCAACCCTATTTCTTACCCCCGATATATATGTACCTAAGAAGGTTAATTATTTCTCAAATTCATTCTGATTCTGGGGTGTATCTTGTGCTATTGTAACTATCGTTTAACTCCCCCTCCCCCCCTCCCCCCAAACAAAGCAGAGTTTTAAAAAAATTAAATATACACTATATTTTAACCCCCTTACTCACTCAAAAATATTTTTTTTTTCATTTCAAATGCGTTGTTCTTATTTGGATGAGTGATAAGTACATTAGTGAATGCTATTTGGATATAAAGTTTTGCTGCACTGATTGCATTGAACAGCATTTGCGTATTAAAAGTATATTTAAGAGATACGTTTTTACTACTTTATAACTTTCATTAAACAATTTTTAGAAAGAATAAAAAGTAAAAACATATTAAATGTTAAAAATACAAAGCTAAAGTTGTATTTAATTTTATAAACTTTTATCAATTTAAATAGCTCTCTATTATATTCATAAATTTTACTTTGAAGAAGGGGAAAATCTATATATATATAAATGAATGTTTGTATGTCTGTATGTCTCGTATGCGCTCCTAAGCCATTCATGCGATTGCGACAAAACTTTGGTCAGTTGTTGTCCAAATAAATCGGCATTTAACTAAGTCATTAGAAACCTTACAAATTGTTCCGTTCTTAGCCGATGGCCCTTAAATCTTTTTTTTCTTCTATGAACTTTGTAAAAAATATTTTCCACATGCGCTCCTACGCCATTTATCCGATTCTGATAAAACTTTGGTGAGATGTTGCGAGCATGCCAGCAAATGTTTCGGAATAATTACAACCGTTTTAAAATATTCAGTTTTGCGATTGCTACAAAACTTAGTGAGTTGTTGTCCATGCGCCAGTGCATTTTACTGTGTTATTTAAACACTTATAAAAATATTCCGTTTTCGGCAGTTGGCCCTTCATTCAAATTTTTTCTTATATGAGATTTATACAAAAATAATTTTCATATGCGCTCCTACGCCATTTATCCCATTCTGATAAAACTTTGGTGAGATGTTGCCAGCATGTCCATGAAGGTTTCTAATTATTATTACAACCGTTTTAAAGTATTCAGTTTTGAGCCAGGGGGTTTATATTCGTTTTTCCTAATATGAGCTATATAAATATATTTTCAAACCGTATGCGCTCCTACACCAATCATGCGATTGCTACAAAACTTAGTGAGTTGTTGTCCATGTGCCAGTGCATTTTACTGTGTTATTTAAACACTTTTAAAAATATTCCGTTTTCGGCCGTTGGCCCGTAATTCGTATTGTTCTTATATGAGATTTGTAAAAAATAATTTCCATATGCGCTCCTACGCCATTTATCTGATTGCAATAAAACTTTGGTGAGATGTTGGAAGCACGGCCGCAAAGGTTTTTAAATTATTATAAACTTTTCGAAATATTCCAATTTGAGCCAACGGCCCTATTTACATTTTTTTCTTATACGAGCTATATAAATATAATTTCAAACCGTATGCGCTCCTGCACCATTCATGCGATTGCGACAAAACTTTGAAGAGTTATTATCTATAAACATAACCATTTTACTCATTCATTACAACAATTTAAAAAAATATTCCGTTTTCGGCCGTTGACCCAAATTCATATTTTTTGTAAAAAATAATTTTATATGCGCTCCTATACCATTTTTCAGAATGCGATAAAAATTTAGTGAGATGTTGTTCTATCGCCCATAAAGGTTCTTAAATTACTACAACCGTTTTAAAATATTCAGTGTTGAGCCTGAGGCCCTATGTTTGTTTCTTACAAAATGAGCTAAATAAAAATAATTTCAAACCGTATGCGCTCCTACATCATTCAAACGCTTGCGATAAAACTGAGGTGAGTTGTCCATAAGCCAGAGCATTTTTTTAATCAAATAAAAATAGTGATATTAAATTGAGTGTGTGACATATTAAGTAGGTTTCTGAAGTAATACAACAATTCTACAATAGTCCTTTTGTGGCGGAGGGCACTAAATTCGTTTTGCACACTTCTATTATCTATATAATTATCGTATGCATTTCTATACCATTCATTCGATTGTGATAAAACTGGGTCAAGTGAAATGCGCACTACCGAAAATGTTTCTAAATTAGAAAAAACATTTTACAATATTCCGTTTGGGCCAGTGACCCTAATTTCATATTTTCTTCTAAGTGCTTTGTAACTATAATTTCAAACAGAGCTATTGCATGTGTGGAAGAAGCTGAATCCGCCGGGAATTTTTTCAAATTTAGTACATCCATTGTACAATATTCCAATTAGGGCTGGAGACCCTAAATTCAATTTATTTTTTTTAATGAGCTTCATCAATATAATTTATAATTGAGATATCAACACTACCGCCCTTGAAAAAATGACACATTTGTAGTAAAGCAGAGAAAACACGTTTTTACATTTTTAGTGTAGAGAGTATTTTTGTTATTTGTATAAATAAGTTTGAATTTTGTGACGCATTTTAGAATCGGAAATGACATCGAAATCACGTTGTTTTTTTCAACTAAGAGTATTTCTTGAATAGAGTCTAATAATTTCGGAATTGTTTTGTGTTATGTAAATACATTTTACATGAATCGATGGTTTCTCAAGTAATTAAATAGCACACTTGACAACGTAGGTATTGAACTATGGTCATTTTTTTTAGCGCTGGAATTTACGATTTATGAATTAATGAGAAACCATACAACTGGAAATCTCCTGCCAACAATGAACGTACCTATTGGGCGAGGTTTTCATGTAAAAAGATGGGAGATCCTAACATGTGAAAATTATGAACATTAGGAATATTCTAAATTAATTGAATCAAATACAAACCACGATATTTCATTTTGTTTGTGACCTAACAAGTTGTGTTAATTGTGAAATACCATTGCTAATAACAGATGTCTCAACGCAATAATTTCGCTGTCAAATCAATTATGCCACACAAACAAAAAAGTTTTGGGTCAATCTAAATCTCAAGCACGAAAGGAAAAGTAGTCCCGATCTTTCGAAACAGTTGAGCAACGGAAAGCAAGACTAGAATCCACTCGAGTACGCAATGCTCCATACCGTTCACCTGAAACAGTCGAGCAACGGAAACCAAGAATCAAAACCGGCCGAGTAAGCAATGCTGAAACCCGTTTGTCTGAATCATTCGAGCAGCGAGAAACAAGACTGGATTCCGATAGAGTACGCACTGCTCGATCCAGACGAACACTGCACGCTGAATTAAATCTTAGTACATTCAATTACGATGCTAATTATGATAACAGTCTTAATCCAAGTGTGGTTATTGGAAAAATAGATCAATTATGCGTGTATTGCAGTGCCCTCAAATTTAAAAACGAAACACCGGGAACTTGCTGCGCGGATGGGAAAATGAAACTGCCAGAATTACATTCACCATCGGAACCATTATCATTGTTGGTGTCAGTTGAAACAAGACAATCGAAACACTTCTTGGC
Source organism: Lymnaea stagnalis (assembly GCA_964033795.1). Classification (NCBI taxonomy): domain Eukaryota; kingdom Metazoa; phylum Mollusca; class Gastropoda; family Lymnaeidae; genus Lymnaea; species Lymnaea stagnalis. Next base: position 325,353 of record CAXITT010000271.1, read on the forward strand.
AAACATACGCAAGTGCAATTCATGTTTCCAAATGACATCGTTCGGTGCAACAAATATCGTACGCGAGAATTACATGCCAACATTTTAAGTAAAGTGCAAGGCCAAATCTACCATCGTGTAGGATCTCTGATGCCAATCACAGATCACAGTGTCTTCAAATGATTTCATGGGGAATACTGATGAACAAATCGATCAACGTTGTCATAACAATACGGGAACTAAACGAGAAATCGTCACTGCAATGCAAACGTTATTTTTGCAACACAACGAATTAATTAAAATGTATAGAATTGCACTTGAAAAGATGCCGACTGATGAATTCAAAGTCATAGTTAGAGCAGACTAAACACCTGTCGGCCGACATGAAAGACAATACAATGCACCAACAATTGATGAAGTGGCGATCGTTATAGTTGGTGAAGATTTTAACTCACGTGATATAATTCTTCATCGCAGAAGTGGGGATGTTCAGCGAGTCTCAGAAACTCATCGCTCATACGATTGATTGCAATATCCTATTTTATTTTGGCAAGGAGAAGATGGATATCATTTTGACATCAAATTGAGAAATTCGAATAAGAAAGTCAGTGCCATGAAATACTATTCATATCGATTGATGATTCATGAGTTGGGAATGACCTCTCGGAATCGATCTGCAAACAAACTTTTCGCTCTTGATTTGCAACGAGAAACGCACTTTGATATTGAAGCATTAGGTACGGTACATTTGCTCAAATGAATCTTCCGAAATTGGTTCCATTAAAGTTACTATTTTAAATGGTAAATTTAAACTAGGTTATGTACTTTTGCCATTCACCCCAATGATTCCAACAGATATGCCATTTGAATTCAAACGCCTACAGTTTCCGGTGCGACACGCGTCTACAATGACTATCTACAAAGCACAAGGACAATCGCTACAAGTTTGCGGACTAAATTTGGAAAACTCATGCTTCGCCCATGGACAGATGTATGTGGCCTGCTCTCGCGTCGGAAAATCTTCTGATTTATTCGTGTATATACCAGATGGAAAAACAAGAAAAATATTGTATATTTAAAAGCTCTTGAAGAAACATAATTAACATGCAAACACTTTCTTTCTTTGAGTGGCATTGCAACGCATGCCGGGTACTCGCTAGTATATTATAAATTTTGTTACGCACGGTTATAAAATCAAAGAATCTTAGAGCTGTGGCTAAAATAGGCAATCGCGCTATGACGTTATTTGCGTAATTATTTAGATCAAATAAATGTTAATTTTATTTCGCAATATTAACAACGCACTAAAATACGCACTAAGATTAACAGATGTTTAGGTTTTCCCGATAAATTTGATTAAGATGCAATTCTTAGATCATAATATTTTAATTAATAACTATTTTCATAACTTTTATATTCGGATAAAATGCTTAAAATAATTCCATATTACAGCCGTTCTCAACCTGTGGGTCGCGACCCCTTTGGGAGCCGCGGGACCCTTTTCCAGGGGTCGCCTAAGACCATATGAAAACATATATCCTTACAGCTATGAAGTAGCAACGAAAAGAATTGTGTGGCTGGGGGTCGCCACGACACGAAAAACTGTATGTATTAAGGGGTTGCGGCACTAGAAAGGTTGAGAACCAATGCCTTATTGGGTAGTTTAAATGTATTTGTTATTTATAATGTTAATACTTAAACGTTTACTAAAATAAATGTGGATTTAATATATTTTGTGCACATTTAAATTTATTCAATTTCCGTAAAATAATAGAAAATAACAATTTTTTTTTTTAAAGAATCCGAACGTACTTAAATCGTATCGGTTCTTTGGCGTTATGTCACTATAGCTCATTTATATATATAATATATAATATATATATATATATATATATAATATACATGAAATGGTTAATTTTTGTGATTGACAACAAAACTTTGAATTAGAAGACTAATGATTAAGATTTTTAATATAGATTATTAATAATTAGATCGCATTGAAAAACACTGTACAGAGAACACTGTGATTAAGTGAGTTTTTCTTTGTTTACAGATAGCACGTGGTACCGTATAAATAGTTTTAAAATTCTATTTTTTTTTAAATAGTTTTTCTTTCTTTTTTTTCATAAAATATGCATTTTAACTACATAAACACATTTGCAAATATCACATTTCAGTTACATTATTTATATCTTTTATAAATAAATGAGGGTACATTATGACTCCATTGAGGTACTTATTGTCAAACGTCATTTAGGAAATGGCATTTTTTGTTTTTGTTTTTATGGGGAAAAAAAAAAGGGGGGGGGGGCAATGGAAGCGCGTAGGGATTAAAACAGTTATCACGAAAATAAAAGCGTGGAGATTGTGACGTCATTACAGTATAATTTAGTATAACTGTTACTTTTACTTCTGTGTTTTCCTTTTAAATTGATTTTATTTAAAAAAGAATTTTAGAGATATGAGACTTTTCAAAAGTGTGCATACATTTTTGAACATGTTTTGCAACAAAATCAAAATGAAGAGTTCATATTTCATCGTAGGAAAAATCAGTTTGATTCTGATCCTAATTTATTACAGATCCGGAAGCCTTTTATCGTTTTGAAATGTTACATGTCAAAGTTGATAATGCTATTAATTATTTTGCGGAGCGTTTCGGGCAAATGAAACAACATAGCAACGTTTTAAAAGTATTACTAACATTTAGTAAGGAATTTAGACTAAAGATTTTTTTAAGAAATGTAAATATCTCAGATGAGATTTTTTTAAACCATTTTATATTGTAGTTATGCAAACAATCACCACTTAACGTTTTTACATTTTGACACTCAAATCAATGTTGAGACAAAAAGACTGCTCTTTCAGGACTCATATATCCTTAAGCAGCACCTTTAAAAATTATCTACAGTTTTATTTTTTCAACAGTTGACAATCTGTATGAGGTAAAGGCAACAAAGTGTAGATCTGCCTGGGGCGACAAAGTGGCTAACGTAGCCCTGATACAATCGCAAAATATACTGTGACGTTGATATAGTAAATTTCATTATCCCTTAGATCCCACTATATATCCCCGTGGAACAATTTAGAACTTTCTGGAACATTCTAGATTAAATTTAATAACCTGCTCGAAACATGTGAAAAACTACTTTTCTAATTATTTTTTGAATACGATCAAAATCTTCAACAAATACCATGATGATAATGCTTTTTCTTTTAAGTTAATCATGGGGCCCTGTTGGGCCCATTAGACAACTGTAACGATTTAGCTTTGCCTGAGATAGGGGGCCCTATAAATATCAGACGGATAAATAATAGAGTTAAAATTTAAAATTTGTCCCATTAAAATCTACTAAAAAAAAGAAACGGGGCCCCCGGCCCCAGAAGAATGGATAGTATGAGTTCAGTACACTCCGGTATTTAAATATGGATAATTAAGTGTATGTGTACTAAGTTTGGTCAAGATCCATCATTCGTGATATTTATATAGCTTATATAAGAAAAAATTAAATGTGGCCCCCGGCCCCAGATGGATGGATATTATGAGTTCAGGACACTTCGGTATTTGAATATGGATAATAAAGAGTATGTGATCTAAGTTTGGTCAAGATCACCATCCATTCGTGTAGGAGTCTTTGTTTCAAATTATTTTAATATAGCTCATATAGGAAAAAACGACATTTTGGGCCCCCGGCCGCAAACGAAATGTTATAAAAAGTTAATAACCCCTTTAAAATTCCTTCTGGATAATGATGGATATGTGTGCCAAAGTTTTTCAAAATCCATCAATCAATGTAAAAGCCTTTGTGGAATAAACAGACCCACAAACAAACCCACCAACTTTAACTTTTATATGATATGATGTGATGTGATGTGATGTGATGTGATGTGATGTGATATGATATATGATATGATGTGATATGATATGATATATCATTGTATCATGTCCATCCTCACTGGCATTGCTCTTCACTTTGTCCAATTTAAATAAATCTGCAAACAAAAGTATGCTAGTATATTGACCTGCACACTGGCCCTGTATTTAGTCCTGTCCTACAATTCCTGTCCTCAATTCTATAAGCCTAAAGGACCCTTAGTTATATACACCTACACTGGCCGTGTCCTTAGTTCTATACACCTACACTGGCCATATCCTCAATGTTAAACATGTATACTGAGCTCGTATCCAATAGTTCCACCCAAACTGGACCCTACTCAGACCTACCCAACTTTACTGGTCCTGTGCTCAGCCGTGTCCTGTCAATATCCACTGGCTCTACCCTTAGCCCTAACCATCTATAGTGGTTATATCCTTAGTCCTGTCCATCTTAACTAGCCCTGTCATTAGTGCTGTCCATCTAAACTTTCATTGTCTCCCTTGCCACAACTGCCACCCCTATCTTCTGCTGCCAACCCCTATTCGTCACTGCAATCCCTTTTCTCTCCAACGCCATTCCCTTTCCTCGACGGCCATCCACAATACTTTCTTATACTCCACTGTCATCCTCTAATACTCCACTGCCATCCTGTTATACCCTATACTCCACGGCTATCCTCTTATACTCCACTTATATCCTCTAATATTCCGCTACCACCCCCCTACAATCCACTCCCATGCCTCTATTCTCCACTGCCATCTCCCTATAGTCCAATGTCATCCCTGTTATCCTCCTAAACTCCACTGCCACCCCATATACTTCATTCAGTGCCATGCCCTTATACTCCACTCTCCATCCTCCGACCTTTGACCCCTGTTTTCCAAATGATTACATAGCAAACTTTATTTTTATATGACCACGTTGATACTAATCTCAGTGTACATTCAACTGTCCATTTACACATACCTCAGAGTACATGCAACTATCCATTTACACATACCTCGGTGTTCAACAAGCTTTCCGTTTACCAAAAGCTTCCAGTTTATCCAAATCTTCGTTGGCACAAACCTCCTACTCCTTGTACATCCGACTGTTCGCTTACAGAAAGTTCCTTGTACATCATGTGTCCGTTCGCACAAACATCTGTGTACATCTAAGTGTCTGTTTACAGAAACCTCCGTGTACATCATTTGTCCCTTTCACAAACATCAGTGTACATCCAAGTGTCCGTTGACACAAATCTCTGTAAAAATCCAACGGTCCGTTGGTACATTGATTTATTTACAATGGATTACTAGTATTGGAAGAATGTAGTACACTGCCAGTGACTAAAGAAAGGCGAAGCACACCGGGCGGCCGTGGTGTGTTAGCGGTCACATCACGTAACTATCGCACTATTCCAGTTAAGGCTACGCGGTTATAGGATGCTGCACGTTTTATGTCGCATCTTCTATTTGTATTGTGTGTTGAGTTACGCAGTTTTAACTAGCCGTGATCAGAGTATTGATTTTCGTCATAGCACGGTCGATGTCCCCATTCATGTGTGACTGGATATAGGAGCTTGGACTGGATATAGAGGCAGGGACTGGATATATTGGACACGACATAAAAGAGTGGGCTGGGCTGGATATTTGGGTGGTGTGGAAGGATAAAGAGGGTGGGAATGAATATAGGGGTGGAGCTATATATAGGGCAGGTGCTTGATATAGGGGAGAAGCTGGATATAGGGGACGAGCTGGATAAGTGGGTGATTATGGATATAGAGTGTGAAAGGATGAAGTGGGTGAGACTGGATATAGGAGTGTAGCTGGATATAGGGGAGGAGTTGGATGGGGGGGTGAAGATGGATTTAGGGTGGGGAAAGATGAAGTGGTTGGGCCTGGATATATGGGTGGAGGTGGATATAGTGGAAGAGCTGGATATTGGGTGTGATTCTGAATATAGAGGTGTGGAAAGATAAAATGGGTGGGACATGATATAGATGGGAAGCTGATTATAAGTGGTAGAGCGGGATATGGGATTTGGAGCTGGCTATAGTGGTCTGGTAAGAAAAAGTGGTGTTGGCATAAAGGGATGTAGATGGATATAGGGGTGAGGAAGCATTAAGTGACTGGAACTGGTTATAGGGGTGGAGATGGATATAAGGTGAAGAGCTAGATAAAGGGGGTGGGGCTGGATAATAGGATTTTGAATGATAAAATGGTGGCGAAAGGATTTAGGGATGGAACCGGATACAAGGGGTGCAGCTGGATATAGGGGTGTGGAAGAAAAAGTGGTTTTATCTGGATAAAGGGGTCGATCTGGTAATAGTTTGTGGAGAAGGGTGGGGTAAGATTGATTGGGTGGGACGATATAGTGGGGGAGATTAAGATAGGGGTTTGGGACGAATAAATTGGGTTTAAGTGGATTAGGTTTCTGGAGCTGGATATAGGGCTGGAGCTGGATATAGGGCTGGAGCTTGTAATATGTGGTTGACTTAAAATTTAGTGGTGTAGATGGATTTGAGGGGTGCTGCTGGTTATGGGTTATGGAGAAGGGTGGAGTAAGATAGATTTAGTGGGGCGATATAGGAGTGGAGCTCAAGATCGGGGGTTGACAAGAATAATTGAGTGGAGTTGGATAATGGGGTTATGTTGGATATAGGGGAGTAAAAAGATAGGGTGGATGGTACTGGATATGAGGGTGGATCTGGATAAAGGGGTGGAGCTGGATAAAGTTTGTGACGCTGAATATAAGGGTGGAGATAGATATAGGGATGGTGAAGGATAAATTGGGTGGGACGGGATATAAAGGAGTGACTGGAAATAGAAAGTACTGTGTTGATGTAATCCTTTTTTTTTTTTTAACCCTTGATTTTATTCCTAAGCAGTTTCCTTTTACATGACTTGTTTTATGGAAATACAAAAACAAACATATTTTTTTAAAGAAGAAAACAGAGCATTTCACAAATGTTGTGAATCTTTCGATTACTCTAAATGTATTTATGTAAAGAAATTTATGCTAAATCTACCAGCACTTTTAATTTTAGAATCAATGTTTATCAAACTGCCTCATTGATGTTGATAATCAATAATAATCAAACAGTTCATTGATGCTAAGAATCAAATGTGACCTAAACCCTTACTTCAACATCTTCAAAAACTTATTTCTAAAGATATATCCATATAGAACCTGCGCTCTTCAAAACAGTCCTTACTCAGAGGTCCCAGTGTGGGTGGACACAAAAAGAAGTCATAAGGGGGTTAGCTATTTTGAAAAGTTTGCCTAATATTTGAGGGACATTGAAAATGATAAAAAGCCATTTAAGAACCATTTAAAGGCTTTTTTCTTTAAATAAATTTTAGGACATCAGAGCACTTTGAGCATGCTAAAATAGCATGGACACAAGCCATCATTAAAGCCTGCTTTACCATATTATTGTCATATAATACTTAAGGGCAACCGTATTACCTGGCTAATTTTGCAAGGCATGTTACCATCTTCACGGGTTTGTTTCAATCTAAAAGGCATGTTACAATCTACAAGTTATGTTACAATTTACACAATCATATCATATCATATCATCATATATCATATCATATCATCATCTATATATAAAAATGAATGTTTGTATGTCTGTATGTCTGTATGTCTCGTATGCGCTCCTACGCCATTCATGCGATTGCAACAAAACTTTGGTCAGTTGTTATTCAAATAATTGGGCATTTAACTGAGTCAATAAAAACCTTATAAAATGTTCCGTTCTTAGCCGTTGGCCCTTAATTTGTTTTTTTTCTTCTATGAACTTTGTAAAAAATATTTTCCACATGCGCTCCTACGCCATTTATTCGATTCTGATAAAACTTGGTGAGATGTTGCCCGCAAATGTTTCTGAACCGTTTTAAAATATTCAGTTTTGAGCCAGGGGCCTTATATTCGTTTTTCCTAATATGAGCTATATAAATATATTTTCAAACCGTATGCGCTCCTACACCAATCATGCGATTGCTACAAAACTATGTGAGTTGTTGTCCATGTACCAGTGCATTTTAATATGTTATTTAAACACTTTTAAAAATATTTCGTTTTCGGCCGTTGGCCCTTAATTCGTATTTTTTCTAATATGAGATTTGTAAAAAATAATTGTCATATGCGCTCCTACGCCATTTATCCGATTCCGATAAAACTTTGGTGAGATATTGGAAGCACGGCCGCAGATGTTTTTAAATTATTATAAACTTTTCCAAATATTCCAATTTGAGCCAGCGGCCCTATTTACGTTTTTTTCTTCTACGAGCTATATAAATATAATTTCAAACCGTATGCGCTCCTGCACCATTCATGCGATTGCGAAAAAACTTTGACGAGTTATAATCTATAAACATACCCATTTTACTCATTCATTACAACACTTTTAAAATATTCCGTTTTCGGCCGTTGACCCAAATTCATATTTTTTCTTATATGAGCTTTGTAAAAAATAATTTTTCTATGCGCTCCTATACCATTTTTCAGAATGCGATAAAAATTTAGTGAGATGTTGTTCTATCGCCCACAAAGGTTCTTAAATTACTACAACCGTTTTAAAATATTCAGTGTTGAGCCAGGGGCCCTATGTTTGTTTCTTAAAAAATGAGCTATATAAATATAATTTCAAACCGTATGCGCTCCTACATCATTCAAGCACTTGCGATAAAACTGAGGTAAGTTGTTGTCCATAAGCCAGAGCATTTTTCTAAGCCATTATAACCCTTCTAAAATATTCCGGTTTTTTTTGGCAATTGGCCCCAAATTCGTGTTTTTTTCCTTACATTAGGAGCTTTATAAAAAATAATTTCCGTATGCGCTCCTCTACATTATTAGAATGCGATAAAATTTTAGAGAGATGTTGTGCGCACGCCCGCAAAGGTTTCTTAAATGATTACAACCATTTTAAAATACTCCGTTTTTAGCCAGGAGTCTTATGTTCGTTTTTTTCTATATAAGCTATACAAATATAATTTCATACAGAGCTAATGCATGGATGGATAGCTTTTTAATCAAATACAAATAGTGATATTAAATTGAGTATGTGACATATTAAGTAGGTTTCTGAAGTAATACAACAATTCAAGTGAAATGCGCACTACCGAAAATGTTTCTAAATTAGAAAAAAACGTTTTACAATATTCCGTTTGGGCCAGTGACCCTAATTTCATATGTTCTTCTAAGAACTTTGTAACTATAATTTCAAACAGAGCTATTGCATGTGTGGAAGTAGCTGAATCCGCCGGGAAATTTTTCAAATTTAGTACATCCATTGTACAATATTCCAATTAGGGCTTGGGACCCTAAATTCATTTTTTTTAATGAGATTCATCAATATAATTTATAACGGAGATCTCAACACTACCGCCCTTGAAAAAATTACACATTTGTAGTAAAGCAGAGAAAGCACGTTTTTGCATTTTTAGTGTAGAGAGTATTTTTGTTATTTGTATAAATAAGCTTGAATTTTGTGACGTATTTTAGAATCGGAAATGACATCGAAATCGCGGGTTTTTTTTCAACTAAGAGTATTTCTTGAATATAGTCTTATAATTTCGGAGTTGTTTTGTGTTATGTAAAGACATTTTACATGAATCGATGGTTTCTCAAGTAATTAAATAACACACTTGACAACGTAGGTATTGAACTATGGTCATTTTTTTATCGCTGGAATTTACGATTTATGAATTAATGAGAAACTATACAACTGGAAATCTCCTGCCAACAATGAACGTACCTATTGGGCGAGGTTTTCATGTAAAAAGATGGGAGATCCTAACATGTGAAAATTATGAACGTTAGGAATATTGTAAATTAATTGAATCAAATACAAACAGCGATATTTCATTTTGTTTGTGACCTATCAAGTTTTGTTAATTGTGAAATACCATTGCTAATAACAGATGTCTCAACGCAATAATTTCGCTGTCAAATCAATTATGCCACACAAACAAAAAGTTTTGGGTCAATCTAAATCTCAAGCACGAAAGGAAAAGTAGTCCCGATCTTTCGAAACAGTTGAGCAACGGAAACCAAGACTAGAATCCACTCGAGTACGCAATGCTCCATACCGTTCACCTGAAACAGTCGAGCAACGGAAACCAAGAATCAAAACCGGCCGAGTAAGCAATGCTGAAACCCGTTTGTCTGAATCATTCGAGCAGCGAGAAACAAGACTGGATTCATGTTTCCAAATGACATTGTTGGGTGCAACAAATATCGTGCGCGAGAATTGCATGCCAACATTTTAAGTAAAGTGCAAGGCCAAATTTACCATCGTGTAGGATCTCTGATGCCAATGCCAAACACAGATCACAGTGTCTTCAAATGATTTCATGGGGAATACTGATGAACAAATCAATCAACGTTGTCATATCAATACGGGCACTAAACGAGAAATCATCGCTGCAATGCAAACGTTATTTTTGAAACACAACGAATTGATTCAAATGTATAGAATTGCACTTGAAAAGATGCCTACTGATGAATACAATGTCATAATAAGAGCAGACTAAACACCTGTCGGCCAACAAGAAAGACAATACAATGCACCAACAATTGATGAAGTGGCGATCGTTATAGTTGGTGAAGATTTTAACTCACGTGATATAATTCTTCATCGCAGAAGTGGGGAGTTCAGCGAGTCTCAGAAACTCATCGCTCATACGATTGATTGCAATATCCTATTTTATTTTCGCAAGGAGAAGATGGATATCATTTTGACATCAATTTGAGAAATTCGAATAAGAAAGTCTGCCATGAAATACTATTCATATCGATTGATGATTCTGAGTTGGGAATGACCTCTCGGAATTGATCTGCAAACAAACTTTTCGTTCTTGATTTGCAACGAGAAACGCACTTTGATATTGAAGCATTAGGTACGGTACATTTGCTCAAATGAATCTTCCGAAATTGGTTCCATTGAAGTTACTATTTTAAATGGAAAATTTAAACTAGGTGATGTACTTTTGCCATTCACCCCAATGATTCCAACAGATATGCCATTTGAATTCAAACGCAAAGCACAAGGACAATCGCTACAAGTTTGCGGACTAAATTTGGAAAACCCATGCTTCGCCCATGGACAGATGTATGTGGCCTGCTCTCGCGTCGGAAAATCTTCTGATTTATTCGTGTATATACCTGATGGAAAAACAAGAAAAACTTTGAGTATTTAAAAGCTCTTGAAGAAACATAAATAACATGCAAACACTTTCTTTCTTTGAGTGGCATTGCAACGCATGCCGGGTTCTTGCTAGTATCATATATATAAGAATGAGCTAGAGTGACATAACACCAAAAGTGAGATATGATTTAAGTGCATTCGGATTCCTAAAACAATCATAGTTATTTTTTATTATTTTCCGGAAATCGAATAAATTTACATGTGCAAAAAATATTATATTTCCACTTTTATTTTAGCAAAAATGTAAGTATTATTATTATAAATTACAAATACATTTAAAGTGACAACTAAGGAATTATTTTAAACATTTTATCCGAATTTAAAAGCTATGAAAAAATTATTAAATTATTAATCAAAATATTATGATCTAAGAATTGCATCTTAATCACATTTATCGGGAAAACCCAAACATCTGTTATTCTTAGTGCGTATTTTAGAGCGTTGTTAATAAGCCGAAATAAAAATAAAATTCATTTGATCTAAATAATTACGCAACTGATGTCATTGCGTGATTGCCTGTTTTAGCTAGAGCTCTAAGTTGTTGTTTTTATAATTTTATAATCGTGCGTGACAAAACTGATCATGTATTTTCCCCCTTCTTAAAAGTAAAATTAATACATATAATAGATGAAATTTGCGTTTGAAATTGCCAAAGTCTTCTAAAATTAAATACAACTTTAGCATCGTATTTTTAACACTTAATCCTTTTTACTTTTATTCTTTTTAAAAATATATACTTTAATGAAATTTATATAGTATTGAAAAACGTATCTTTTAAATATACTTTTAATACGCAAATGCCGTTTAATGCAATCAATGCAGCGAAACTACATATCCAAATAGCATTCACTAATGCACTTATCACTCATCCAAATAAGAAAAAAGTATGTGAAATGCAAAATGTTGTTTTTGCCAATGTAAGGGGGTTAAATTCCCGTTGATAATTTTAGTGATTTCTTTAAAACTCTGTTTGGGAGGGGGGGGGCGGGGAGGAGTAATGCTACAGTTTCATTCGCCCAAGGCAGCACGCCTCAGACTGAATTGGACAAATAAAGTACCTTCTTAGGTAGATATATATGGGGGTTATAAAATAGGGTGTGTACAATTTTACGTGGATGGCAATTTCTTTAAATCTAATGATGTTACAGCTGGACAAATAGATACTCTATTCTCATTTGACCAAGTAAGAAAATCAATGACGTTAACAAAACGTAAGTAAATGTACACAACTCTACCCATGAATATCAAAGCCATTCATTTAACATAGGCGAACATTTAATTTTCAAAATAGAGATGGGTTAAGACTTTCTTAGATGATGGATGGAAAGATAGATAAATAAATAGATGGATGGATGGGATTGATAGATAGATAGAGGGATGGATGCAAGGATGGATGGATGGATGGATGGATCGATGGACGCAAGGACGGATGGATGGATGGAAGGGTGGATGGATGGGTGGACGGATGGATAGATGGATGATAGACAGAATAGTTGCGCAAATGGTATCTATTATTCGGTAAACTATGTTTATAAATATGCAACATTAATTTATGTATATATGTGTCCCGTATGCGCTACTTTACCATTTATCCGATTGCGATAAAACTTTTGATGGTCGTTGTGTATACACCCGTAATTTTGTCTGAATTATTACACACATTTTACAATATTCTGTTTTGGTCCAAATGCCTAAATTCTTTTTTTTTTTCTGTTATACTGTCACGAGCTAAATATAATTTCAGTATGCTTTCCTATACCATTCATCCGATTGTGCTAAGATTTTGGGAAATTGTTGTTCGCAAGCCCGCAAATTATTATTTTTTCTTTATAGGAGCTATACACATATAATTTCACACAGAGCTATTGCATGAATTGAAGGAATTGAGTAAAATGCAAGCGACATTTCAGTTTTTGTGACATAATAAAAATGTCTCTGAATTAATACAACCATTTTACAATTTGGTGTTTGGTGCCGGGGGTTTAATTTTTTTTAAACAATTTTGTTAGCTATATAAATATAATTTCAAACAGAGATGTTGCATGGGTGGATCAATCGCTACAATTGTGTGGACTAATTGTTGAAAATCCATGTTTCTCACGTGGACAGCTGTATGTGCCCTGTTCTTGCGCCGAAAAACCTTCTAATTTATTTGTGTACGCAAAAGAGGGAAAAAAGAAATCATATTTTCTATTTAAAAATTACTTCAAATCAAAACGCAAAAACGTTTTTCTTAGAGCGGCATGCCGGGTTCTCGCTAGTATATATGTAAAAGTTTGTGGGTTTGTCTGTTTGTTCAACAAAGGCTTATAAATGGATTGCTGGATCTTGATCAAACGTGGCACATATATCTATCATTATCCAGAAGGAACTCTTAAGGTGTTATAAACTTTTTATAATATTCTCTTTGGGACCGGGGGCCCAAAATGTAGTTTTTTTCCTATATGAGCTATATAAATATCAATAGGCTTTGTACTCCTACGTGAATGAAGTGATCTAGACCAAAATTAGTACCTGATTATCCATTTTCAAGTACCAAAGGGTACTGAACTCAAAATATCCATTCTTCTGGGGCCGGGGGCCCCGTTTATTTTTTTCTTATTTGGCTTAATATATATATATCAATAGGCTTAATACTCCTACATGAATGGATGGATCTTAACCAAAATTAATATACATACATTTGATTATCCATATTCAAATATCGAAAGGTACTGACCTCATAATATCTATCCCTCTGGGCCCGGGGGTAATTTCATTTTTCCTTATATAAGCTATATAAATATCAATAGGCTTAGATAATACTATAGTTTCTAATACTATAGTTTCTATGTGAAATAATGGATATAAGCCTATCGTGGTAGCAATACACGTCATTGTCCGTATTGAAATATCGGTGGATTTAACACTAAGAATGTCCAATCTAGAATTTTATAGAAAGTTCGATAATTTAAAAAAAAGCTATATCTATGGCATTTTTAAACAGATTTTAATGGGACCAATTTTAAATTTTTAACTTTATTGTATTACTGTCTGATTTTATAGGGCCCCCAATCTCAGGCATAACTAAATCGGTACACTTATGGAATCGACCCTGGGGCCCCTCGATTAACTTAAAATTTTAAACCGATTTTAATGTGACAAATTTTAAATTTTAACTCTATAATTTATCTGAATGATTTTTATAACCCCCCTCCCCCCATCTAAGACATAACTAAAAGGCACTTTATTAAAGGGGCCCCCATCAGGGCCCCTATTTTAATTTAAATGTACTATAGCTATAGTAGTGCAAATTAGTTGTATAAGGTTTCGTATTTGAAAAATAGTTACTTAGAAAAGTAATTTTTTACAGGTTTCATGGAACTCTTTAATTAAATATAGAATCTTCCAGAAGGTTCTATATTGTTCTAAGGGGTTATTTAACGTGATCTAAAAGCTAATTCGAAAAATATCACACTGAGCATGATCCAATAGAGGAATAAGATCCTAATGGGGAGGGAGATCCATTATTATAATGGAACCATCGGTAACACGATCCAATCGGGTAACGTGATCAAACCGGGATCGGGATCCTATCGGGAAACAGGATAAAATTGGAAAAGAGGGTCCGTAGGTAAAACGGGATCTCATGGAGAACGGTATCCTAACGGGATCGGTAGCCCATCGGGAACCACCAAGATCGAGATCCCACCGGGATTACGTCATCAAAATAAAATATGTAGTTATTATGCTGAAATGCATCTATTGAATAAACTGTGGACTGAAAACTTGAATTTTTGAGATAGGACATTTATGTTAGTTTAACGCTACACAGAAATGAATGTCATAGTTGTGTTACTTAAGCGTTTGCGAAGTGGCAACATAACTAAAGTAAGTGATAAAAAATTAATTAGTGTGTTTCTTTCATTATACATTAAATTGGATTCTTTTACATTAAAGAAGTATCATTTGTGTACATAAGCATCGTTCATGTATAGCAACATTATTGATGCACATATGCATTAGTTGTGTATAACAACTTCCTTCAGGTAGGGCAGCATTTTTCGTGTAAAGCAGCATCGTTCATTTACAGACAATTCATTCGTGTACAGCAGCATCATTTGTGTACAACATCATCACTTGTGTACAACAGCATCATTTGTGTACAACAGCATCATTTGTGTACAACAGCATCATTTGTGTACAACAGCATCATTTGTGTACAACAGCATCATTTGTGTACAACAGCATCATTTGTGTACAACAGCATCATTTGTGTACAACAGCATCATTTGTGTACAACAGCATCATTTGTGTACAACAGCATCATTTGTGTACAACAGCATCATTTGTGTACAACAGCATCATTTGTGTACAACAGCATCATTTGTGTACAACAGCATCATTTGTGTACAGCAGCATCATTTGTGTACAGCATCATCATTTGTGTACAGCATCATCACTTGTGTACAACAGCATCATTTGTGTACAACAGCATCTTTTGTGTACAAAAGCATAACTAGTGTAAAGAACATTTTTTCTTGTACAGGGACATCATTTTTATACAGCACAATCATTCTGGTAAGGAAGCATCCAATCATTCTTGTATGACAGCATCCAATCATTCTTGTATGACAGCATCCAATCATTCTTGTATGACAGCATCCAATCATTCTTGTATGACAGCATCCAATCATTCTTGTATGGCAGCATCCAATCATTCTTGATTGACAGCATCAAATCATTCTTGTATGACAGCATCCAATCATTATTGTATGACAGCATCCAATCATTCTTGTATGACAGCATCCAATCATTCTTGTATGGCAGCATCCAATGATTCTTGTATGGCAGCATCCAATCATTCTTGTATGACAGCATCCAATCATTCTTGTATTACAGCATCCAATCATTCTTGTATGGCAGCATCCAATCATTCTTGTATGGCAGCATCCAATCATTCTTGTATGGCAGCATCCAATCATTCTTGTATGGCAGCGTCCAATCATTCTTGTATGGCAGCATCCAATCATTCTTGTATGGCAGCATCCTTTGTCTGCTACTGTTTCACAAAAAAGCTATTAAACAAGGCAGATGACGAAAAAAGGTTTTAAAAAATTAAACCATGGTAATAAAACATATTAATTGATTCACAAACTGGAAATATTATTAGATTTAATAACGCTTTACTATTTAAATGATTTACAAACAACAAACTGATTAACTGATTCAAAAACAACAAACCAATACATGATTCACAAACCATTACATGATGCATAAATAAAACACTATTACAACATTCACAAAAATGTACCCATTAACAATTTCCTTCGTAACATGTTCCTTCAGAGACGATCCGATAGCTGAAGGCCATTAGTCGCATGCACGCTACTGGTCAAATTATCAGGCAACGAGATTTGGCCAAAAATTGAAAAATAAAATAAAAATGTCCCAGATAAAAGCAGAGAATTGAGTGGAATTATGGGATGGCGAAATGGTGATGAAAACAAGGAGAATTAAAAACATGGGCTGCATGATGCGATTTATTTAAAAACTATTACTAACAAAATAAATGCAGTTAATGGCTGTGTAGGGAGTCGTTACACAAATTATGTGCAGTTAATGGCTGTGTAGGGAGTCGTTACACAAATTATGTGCAGTTAATGGCTGTGTAGGGAGTCGTTACACAAATTATGTGCAGTTAATGGCTGTGTAGGGAGTCGTTACACAAATTATGTGCAGTTAATGGCTGTGTAGGGAGTCGTTACACAAATTATGTGCAGTTAATGGCTGTGTAGGGAGTCGTTACACAAATTATGTGCAGTTAATGGCTGTGTAGGGAGTCGTTACACAAATTATGTGCAGTTAATGGCTGTGTAGGGAGTCGTTACACAAATTATGTGCAGTTAATGGCTGTGTAGGGAGTCGTTACTCAAATTATGTGCAGTTAATGGCTGTGTAGGGAGTCGGTACTCAAATTATGGGCAGTTAGGGCTGTGTAGGGAGTCGTTACTCAAATTATGTGGAGTTAATGGCTGTGTAGGGAGTCGGTACTCAAATTGTGGGCAGTTAGGGCTGTGTAGGGAGTCGTTACACAAATTATGTGCAGTTAATGGCAGTGTAGGGAGTCGTTACACAAATTATGTGCAGTTAATGGCAGTGTAGGGAGTCGTTACACAAATTATGTGCAGTTAATGGCTGTGTAGGGAGTCGTTACACAAATTATGTGCAGTTAATGGCTGTGTTAAAAAAACATGGGGGAGGGGGGTCACAAGTATGCAGTTAATGTAAGTGTGGGTGGTCGTTACTCAAATTATGTGCAGTAAATAGTTGTATAAGGCGTCATTACACAATGTATTTCCAGTTAATATATGTGTAGGCTATCGTTACACAAATGTGCGGTACATGGATATGTATGATGTCATTACAAAAATGATATGAAGTTAATGGATATTTGGGGGCTTGTGACACAAATAATGTGCATTAAATAGATGTACAAAATAAAGCAGAAAGTTCAAAAGAAATTTCGTGAAATGTGGATTCAGAGCTCAGCAGAGGGCTGATAAAATTCAGGGCTATGCCGATAGACAAGTTACTAAACATTTCGACGATGCCATCAAATATGTCTATGGACGACACTCCACAGGCTGCTTGCCCATACTTTACAAAGATGGAACTCGGCTACTGACGGACAAGAGTCAGAATTTTAGAAAGACAGGGCGCACATTTTGCGAAGTGCTTTAGTGTCCGTCTGCTAGATTGCCCGTCTACCACGGGCGGAGATCAATCATGAGCTAGACAATAGTCTCAAATAAAGCATCAATACAAGATCCACTCCCGATTGAAATCTACAAAGCATGAAGCCCTTTCCTCACAACAAGACTAACAGAGTTATTTGAGTCAATATTGAAAAGATGTTACTGTCCCTCAGCAATTCAGGGATGCACATATAATACGCATCTATAAGACAGAGGGCAGTCAAGAAACTAGCGACAACTATCGAGGCATTTCTCTCTTTTCCATAGATGACAGCATCCAATCATTCTTGTATGACAGCATCCAATCATTCTTGTATGGCAAGATTGGATGCTGTCATACAAGAATGATTGGATGCTGTCATACAAGGGGTCATTACACAAATCTGCAGCTAATGGATGTGCAGGAGGCAGTGTTTCTTTCAGACAGTTACCCCGGGTGGTGGGGGGGGGGGGTCATTTCAGATTTTGAGGGTAGCACTGCCAGTAACCAGGTGGGTAGCTGATTGGGGGGGGGGGGGGCAAAGGGGACTGATGTCCCCGGGGGACAGATTTACGGGGACGCCAAAAAGGGTTTTGGCAGTATTAAAGGGATAAAAAAATGACTTTCAGAGTTGAGGGAGGAAGTAAGATGAATCTTGTCCCTTGGCGACAAACTCTCTAGTTACAATTCTACTAGAGGCTTAGAAAGGGGAAGAATGGCGTGGTTCGCTCAAGTGCTAATTTTTAATTATTTGGAGGGGCGGCATTTTCGGATAGCAGCAGAGTTTGTATCGTGAAAGGGAGTGCATAATTAAGGTCTTTAGAAAATGTTTGATTATTTCAAAATCGAGAGGTGCATTTTCGAGTATATCTAATTTGAGTGTTTCTATTGATCGGGGGAAGGAATTTTTTAAACATCTAGGGAAGGCATTAAGGCGCCCAGTGCCATACATAAACTGAATTCCCTCCAGTTGAGGTGCGCCACATATTAACTATTTGGCAAAGCTTTAGCGTCAGTTCAGACGATCAAATTAGCAAATTTCGCGTCAAATTTGTGTTAGAACTCACTATTTTGTGCGTGGTTTCTTTTTTTACGTCAAAAATGGGAATTATTTGCAAGTTGTGACAAGGCTTCATACATAAATCGCATCAAATACATGATCGAAAATTTGACCGTGTGAACCGACGCTGAGCTTCAACCTCTTACTATCACACTGATCAACGTTAGGGGAGGGGAGTGCAGAAATTGAGGGATACTAAGACTTTTGAGAAAATTAAAAGTACCGGTATAGGGACGCATTTGGCGCATACGTGAATTCGGTGGGGGGTTTTTAGACAATTTTTAAAGAGCATTTCAGACTTTCGGATGGGAAGCGCTAAAATTTGACATAATAATGGTCAAAAATATTTCTAACTCAGCCCCAGCACAACATGAACTAAATTCATTCGAGTTGTGTCGCCCTAGAGTCTAAAGAGTATGCTTTTTTACCTAGGTTATTATGGTACCTTAATTATTTATGTTGGATGGCCGAGTGGACTAAACTGAGTCAATCTCAACTCTGTGATCTGGAGTTAAATCCCCACCAAAGCAACCAATCAAACAAACACATCACCAGATACCCCGTTGGATGGCATTCGTTAACACTGGATGGAAATTCATCTAAGAGAAGGAAACTCTGAATTCAAAACCCGGAGATGGTGTCCCGTAGGCGGATCATATTGACACAATGAAATTTTCCGACAACTTCTGTGACGCCACTGGTGCCAAGCTGTATCATCCTTGCTCTTATTCTATATCTTAAGCCCAATGTAGGGATCATTCTTGCTCCTTTATATGTAGAGGGACTAGCAATGTTTTTTTGCCTAGCATTGAAGAACTGGGGTTTGGAAGGCCTGAGGCAATAGACGCAGATGTGTCAAGTGTTGTCGCCTCAACTGTTGCTTTTGGAAGCTTGTTTTAGTCCCTGATTGTCTTTGGTAGGAACGAGCAGTTCCTGTAATGTGTTCTTGCTATTATGAGCCGGAACTTCTTTTCATGACCTTGTCGCTGTCTAGGGGGGAAAGGAACAAGTTTCTATTTAATGCTGGAGCAGTGGACCAGTCCATTATTTATCTTGTACATTATGGAGAACCTGGATAGTCGTCATCGTTCCTCCAATGGTGACCAGCCCAGTGTTTCCGTTATGCTTCCAACACTAGAGGTATTCCTGTTTAGAATAAAGCGTGCTGCCCGCCCCCTAGCTGTCGATGCTCTTCCAGGTGAATGGATTCCAGAAAGAAGATGCGTAATTTAAAAGCGGCGGGACAAAGGCTTTATAGACTTTTCTTTCACAATGGAAGTGCCGATCTTCAGATTTCGCCTTAAGAATCCTAGGGATCTTCTTTTCCTGTTTGCACACATTGTTACTATGATCAAACCAGCGGACCTCTCTTTGAATGATAACACCAAAGTACCTTACGGGGGGGGGGGGGGAATGAATCAAGTATACGGCCATGCAGTTCGTGATCGTGGTGTAAAGGAGAACCACTTCTAACGACTGACAGTGTCAGGCACTTTGTAGGAAGAGATTCCATATCCCAGCTCATCTCCCACTCAGATAACCGATTGAGATCCTGTTGTAGCTTGTCTTGGTCAGAACGGTTGAAGATCGTCCTATACATTGCCGTTTCATCTGCAAACAGTCATACTTGGCATGTTAGTTTCTCGGGTAGGTGTTTGATGTATGCTAGGAACAAAAAGGGGCCTAGCACCGAGCCCTTGGGGTCACTTGACTTAACAACAAAAGAGGAGCTTGTACCGTCCGCCACCACTGCCATCCACATGATGTCTC
This sequence comes from Lymnaea stagnalis, assembly GCA_964033795.1. Taxonomy (NCBI): domain Eukaryota; kingdom Metazoa; phylum Mollusca; class Gastropoda; family Lymnaeidae; genus Lymnaea; species Lymnaea stagnalis. Next base: position 345,949 of record CAXITT010000271.1, read on the forward strand.
CTTGGGTTGTCCAGCGGCGTGGAGAGAGGCGATTTGTTGGGTAGAGAACCAGTTTATAATACTATAAAAAAAATAATCCCAGCCTTTTTTTTTTTTTTTTTTGATTTCATCCTGGGAACTCTTAAACCATCGTCACATTGTGACGGACGGATGTCAACAAAAACAAAAAAAAAATATGGAACCATGAAATTTTAAGTTTATAATACTATAAAAAAAATATTCCCAGCCTTTTTTTTTTTTTTTTTGGATTTCATCCTGGGAACTCTTAAACCATCGTCACATTGTGACGGACGGATGTCAACAAAAACAACAAAAAATTATGGAACCCTGAAATTTTTTGATGAATTCAAAATGCAAGAATGCAAGAATGCAAATTTTAGTGTACACTCGAATATAGTTTTGCAACATTCTACATTTAATTGGATAGCAACGGAAGAGATGCTAGTTAAAAATGTCGCTGTCATTTAATCACAGTGCCATTGTTTTGGCCTCGCAACCCCATCGGCTGCAGGGAAACTCGGGTATTTTAGACCATTTCAAACTATCAAGGGAAATCAGGGGAGAGACTGCAATCAGATTAGCACAATATGAAAGTACTAAAATAAAGTAAGGTTAAACCTGAAAAAGAAACACACCAAAACAACGAACGTGTCAACAGGAAGCCTTCGTCAGCGAACAAAACAGAAAAAACAGAATAAAATTTAAAATTTGCTTTTTGCTTAGAAGTAGTATTAAGAGAGGTCAGCAGAAGAATTGTATCAATTAATTTGAAGTTTAGTTACGCATTATGGCTGGTTCTGTGGCGTTACCGCCGAAATCATCGGCCTCAAATAAAATTAAAATTATAAATGAGATATATACATTTAACATCATTTACATGGTGAACGCACTGCTAGCATCATTTGACAAGGTGAGCAGTGAACGCACTGCTAGCATCATTTGACAAGGTGAGCAGTGAACACACTGCTAGCATCATTTGACAAGGTGAGCAGTGAACACACTGCTAGCATCATTTGACAAGGTGAACGCACTGCTAGTATCATTTGACAAAGTGAACAGTGAACACACAGCTAGCATCATTTGACAAGTGAACAGTGAACGCACTGCTAGCATCATTTGACAAAGTGAACAGTGAACACACTGCTGGCATCATTTTCCATGGTGAACAGTGAACGCACTGCTAGCATCATTTGACAAAGTGAACAGTGAACACACTGCTGGCATCATTTTCCATGGTGAACAGTGAACGCACTGCTAGCATCATTTGACAAGGTGAACACACTGCTACCATCTGTTATAGAGAGCTTGTTTACATCATATTTCTCGTGCGTGCCCTCTGATTGACCCCGCATTAACGCTGTGTTCACAAAGGGGTGTGGCTTAGGTCTTTGAAGTAGCTTGTTTACAATCGCTACCAATTACGCATTGGGTAGATTGTCTTCGGGTAATTTATCGAATGTACTCCTTAACCCGAGATATGTAAACAACACGTTATAGGTCCTTCTGGAAGCGTCTTACGCTACATGTATATAAGGATTGACAGATACAGAGAAGGGAGGGAGATTTCAGATAGATTTTCTTAACATTACGAGGCGTGTTTTATTCTTTGTGTATTTGTGTGCTCCTACTTATATGTGTTTATTTCGCATTATTTATTGGCATCATTATTTCTAATTGTATTAACTGTGTACCGGTACGAGATCTGCCATACTGTAAGTTGAAGATTGTAATTTTATTTTATTTTATTTTGTAATTATCTTAAGACATAATAAATCTTAATTAATTGTAACTAGAAACTGTTTTGGGTCGTATCTTTAATATTGTTGATTATATGGTATCGTCCTTTGTTAGGCACTGTTTACAACGAGCCAATTAAAATTAAAATAGGAGATTAATTTCTCCCAATACAAGTCAGTGCGTAACAAATTGGGTTGCTCGTCCCGGATATAGCGGACTCTATATTATTATTTTTCTCAAGACCCCAATTCTAACAAATTGGGGGCATCGTCCGCGATAACCGAATCCATATTTTATTCTCATTAGACCCCAATTTTAACAAATTGTGGGATTTTCCGAGGATAATTTTAATCCATAGTTTTTAATACACCAATAATAAATTGAGCGTTTTTTCTGTGGATTTTGACAAACTGTTTACCTTAATACACTCAAACTAATTTGAGTTCACGATACCATTTTACGACACCAACAACAGAGCTGGTTACAATTTTTTCATTAGTGTGTGCACTAAGCTTAAATTTTTATAAAAAAATCATTGTTATATTTTGCCTGTGTCAAAATGGATTTTGATATTGAAAACCCATCAGTAGAGGCATTAGACAAATGTTCTAGGAAGGAGCTATTTTCCATTGCTAAAGCTCTAGAAATAAATGTAGCTCATTCGGCCGTAAAAAAGACCATACGAGACATGATCATCGTTCACTTTGTGGATGAAGACATGTTATCTGAAGATGAACTGGCCTCAGTCACACAACCGACTGATCCAAGTATGGAGCTCCAACTAAAGCTCAAACAAATGGAACTAGATGCCCAGAGAGAAAAAGAACGTGAGCTTAAACAGCTGGAGCTAGATAAAGAACGTGAGCTTAAACAGCTGGAGCTTGAAGCTCAGAGAGAGAAAGAAGAAAAAGAACGAGAGCTTAAACAGCTGGAGCTAAAAGCTCAGAGAGAGAAAGAAGAAAAAGATAGAGAGCTAACAATAAAGTTAAAACAAATGGAAATAACGGCCAATTTAGGAGCAATGGAAAATAGACTCACGCCTCCAGCCGGTCAGGGTTGCGATGCAATTAAATTTGCAAAAGTAATCCCTAAATTTGCAGAAAAAGAGGTTGACCAATATTTTGCGCAGTTTGAGATAACTGCCCAAAATTTTAAAATTCCTGAAACTATGTGGTCCACCTTACTTCAACCAGCCTTGACCGGAAGGGCATCTGAAGTCTTTGTGTCCCTGAATGCGGAACAGCGCGGGGACTATAACCTAGTAAAATCATTAATACTTAAGGCTTATGAATGTGTCCCCGAAGCATACCGTAAAAAGTTTAGGGAACTGTGGAAATGTGATGGCCAGACTCATGTTGAGTTCCTCCGGGAAAAGAAACGGCTCCTGGACAAGTGGCTGCACGCAACCAACACCGAGACAGACTTCAAGAAATTCAAGAATCTCATTCTGATGGAGGAGTTCAAGAACTGTGTTCGTACAGAGGTGCGAATACATATTGCAGACCGTGGCGAAGGTGACGCAGATACGGCAGCAGTGTTAGCCGACGACTTCACCATCACTCGTCAACTTTCCAAGAATCCATTTGACACAAGAAAAGACAGGCACAATAAGAAAGCTGTATCAACTTACAGTAAACCTCCACAAAAACCATTCAAGCCCGGTACGAAAGAAACAAGTGCCAAAGACACATGTGCCTACTGTAAAAAGGAAGGACATACGAGGGACGATTGCTGGAAACTCAAGAAGAAAAATGAGAAGACCACACATCCTGGTACACAACATAAAGTCTCCGCTTGTACGTCTCGTCATACATCTGGAAACACATTTTCAAAATTCAATAGTTTTTGCTCTCCAGATGTCCATACAAACTTCAAAGAGGTTTGTCACGACTCGTCAACGAGTTTCAAAATGAACAATAAGGCTAGTTTTACGGACTCCAGCCAAGTTCCTGCTTCGACTGCGAGTTTTATGAGCTTGTCGCCAAGATCCTTTTGCTCCAAGAAGAGGTCTACCTCCAGAGGGCGTCTTACTGAGGACTTGTGTGCAAGTTTTGACGACTCTACCCAGAGTTTTACTTCCTCTACCCTAGCCGAATGTTCTCAAGACTCCAACAAGAGTTTACCTACCAAGGTCCAAAATTCTACATCAGAAACTACTGATGTCATACAAGACTTCATGCCTTTCATATCGGAAGGATTCGTATCACTGCCAGGTGATTTTTCCAGTCTACAACCAATCAAAATCTTACGAGATACAGGTGCTTCACAGTCCTTACTACTTGAGGGTATACTTCCCTTGTCTGAATCTACTGCTACTGGGAGCAACATCCTGTTACGAGGTGTAGAGCTGGGATGCATAGATGTACCTTTACATCTCATCAACCTAAAATCAGACTTAGTCTCCGGACCTGTGGTTGTGGGTGTCCGACCAACATTACCATTGGACGGCATCTCGTTGCTGCTAGGCAATGACTTAGCTGGTGGGAAGGTGATAGCCGAGCCCATCGTTACTCATGAACCTTGTTTAAATGAAAATCAGGAAGAAGATCAAGAATTGTATCCAGCATGTGCTGTGACAAGGGCCATGAGTTCCAAGATCTCCACAAAAGAGATTTCACAAAAAAGCAATAAAATTCTTCCTGAAATTGACCTGGGAAAAACATTTTTTGCAAGTCTAAATGAAGAGGCTAGTAATTACAAGACTCCAACTCGAATGCAACTTATTGAAGAACAGAAGAGTGATCCAGAAATAGTCAAACTTCGAGAGAACGCTTTGACCCAAGAAGAAGCTGAACAATTCCCTATATGTTATTACCTTCAAGATGACATACTTTTGAGGAAATGGCGACCTCCAGACGCAAATGCTGATGAAGAATGGAGGATAGTTCATCAAATAGTAGTTCCTACCCCATTCCGGAACGAAGTCCTGAACTTAGCCCATGACTCACCACTTTCAGGTCATTTGGGAGTAAAGAAGACATATCACAAAATCACGTCGCACTTCTTTTGGCCCAAAATCAAGAAAGATGTGGTTGAATACTGCAGATCATGTCATACTTGTCAGGTTGTAGGGAAACCAAATCAGAAGATACCAGCAGCTCCTCTTCAACCCATTCCAGCATTCGAAGAACCTTTCAGTCGCGTTATTATAGACTGCGTTGGACCTCTGCCAAAGACAAAATCAGGTCACCAATACTTGCTGACAATCATGTGTGCGTCAACAAGGTTCCCAGAAGCTATTCCTCTTCGCAATATCAAGACTCCGAACATCGTCAAAGCCTTGACGAAGTTTTTTACATTGTTTGGTCTTCCGAAGTCTGTACAGTCTGACCAAGGAACCAACTTCAAGGCTGGAATATTCAAACAAGTGATGAACCAGTTGGGCATAGAACACTGCTTGTCGAGTGCATATCATCCTGAGTCACAGGGAGCACTTGAGCGATTCCATCAGACGTTGAAGAACATGATGAGAACCTACTGCCTAGAACAAGAGAAAGACTGGGATGAAGGCATCAACATGCTACTGTTCGCCGCAAGAGAAGCAGTTCAAGAATCACTTGGATTCAGCCCCTTCGAACTGGTGTTTGGCCACACGGTTCGCGGTCCCCTTAAACTTTTAAAAGACACGTGGATGTCATCGGCACCCACGGAAGGACTTCTTGACTATGTCCAAAAATTTAAAACTAAACTTTTTAATGCCGTTAATTTGGCTAAAACACATTTAAAAGATTCACAATCTAAAATGAAAGTTTGGTATGACAAAAAGTCAAAATTCAGACAGTTTGCTTCAGGGGACAAAGTGCTTGTGCTTTTGCCGATACCAGGGCAAGCACTACAAGCTAGATATTTTGGTCCTTATGTTGTTGAGTCCAAAATCAATGATTTAAATTACATTGTGTTAACACCAGATCGTAAAAGAAAGAAACAGTTATGTCACATTAACATGTTAAAAGAATATTTTGATAGAAAATGTGATGATCATTGTCCATCCTCAGAAACAAATGTTAACACAATCTCAACTGTAACTTCAGTACTTAAAGAAAATGTTACTGAAACCTTTGATAGTGTCCCAGAAAAAGTTGGTAATTATAAACTTAAAAATTCAGAAATATTGGCCAACTTAGATAAGAAACTAGGACATTTGTCATTGTCAGAGAAGGATGTTGTTAAGTCTGTTATTGCAGATTTTGTTTTACTCTTCCCTGATGTACCTAATAAAACCAACATTGCTGTACATGATGTTGACATTGGCAATGCAGTTCCGGTCAAGCAACACCCCTATAGGGTCAATCCGGAAAAACTTGAAATAATCCGGTCTGAAATAAAATACATGCTTGAAAATGATATAATTGAACCAAGCTCTAGTAACTGGAGTTCACCATGTATTTTAGTCCCAAAGCCTGACAAAAGTTACAGGTTTTGTACTGACTTCAGGAAAGTGAATGCATTCACAAAGACTGATTCCTTTCCGATTCCAAGGATAGACGATCTTATAGATCGAATAGGTGATGCCAAATATGTAACCAAGATAGACTTACTATCAGGTTATTGGCAGGTTCCTCTATCTGACAGAGCAAAAGAAATCTCTGCTTTTTGTACTCCAGATGGTTTATATCAATATAAAGTAATGCCGTTTGGAATGAAAAATGCCCCAGCTACATTCCAACGTCTTGTAAATAACATTATTGCTGACCAGGAAAATTGCAGCGCCTATATTGATGATGTAATTATTTACAGTCAAGATTTTTCAACTCATGTAAACCAATTAAGATCTCTGTTTAAAAAATTTTTGCAGGCAAATGTAACTGTAAATTTAAATAAATGTGAATTTTGTCATGCAACTGTGGAATATTTAGGTCACATAGTGGGTCAAGGTCATGTAAAGCCTGTTCAAGCTAAGATAAATGCTATTGTATCACTTCCACCACCCACTACTAGAAAACAGTTAATGAGATTTTTGGGAATGGCAGGTTATTATAGAAAATTTTGCAAAAATTTCTCAGTTATTGCTTCTCCTTTAAGTAATATGTTAAAGAAAAATGCAAAATTTCAATGGTCAGATGCTTGTCAGGAAGCATTCGAAAACATTAAAAATATACTTGCTAATGCTCCTGTTCTCATTGCACCAGACTTTAACAAACAGTTTAAATTAGCTGTAGATGCCAGTGACGTTGGCATTGGTGCAGTTCTTTTTCAAGAAGATGACCACAATGTAGATCATCCTGTCTCTTATTTCTCAAAGTAATTCAAATCACATCAGAAAAACTATTCCACTGTAGAAAAGGAATGTTTAGGTTTAATCCTTGCTCTCCAACAATTTGATTTTCTTCTTCTTCTTCGATATCTTAAGGGCCCACGATCAATTTATTGATCATTTTGGCTCCTATGCATGTAGATGGGATTTGCAATGTTTCTGTTACTGGTGGTGATGAGGAAATTATGCACTAGGGGTTTGAAGGCTTGAGGC
>CAXITT010000271.1:354108-384652 GCA_964033795.1 Lymnaea stagnalis
ATTAATTGTAACTAGAAACTGTTTTGGGTCGTATCTTTAATATTGTTGATTCTATGGTATCGTCCTTTGTTAGGCACTGTTTACAACGAGCCAATTAAAATTAAAATAGGAGATTAATTTCTCCCAATACAAGTCAGTGCGTAACACCATCATTTGACAAGGTGAACACACTGCTAGCATCATTTGACAAGGTGAACACACTGCTAGCATCATTTGACAAGGTGAACACACTGCTAGCATCATTTTACACGTTGAACGCACATCATTTTACATGGTTACGTAAATGAAAAAAAAATACATGTACAATAATTACTTTTTCTAAATATTATCAAATTTTATCAGAGTCAAAAAGAAAAAAACAATGTTTTGTAGCAAGGTCTCTACATTACTTTGAGTTTTCATGACTGGTCGTTTTTATCAATCAGATCTGATATGAACGGCATAATTTTTATTTAGAAGACATGAGATGTTTACAAATGACATCATAGATTTATAGATATGTTATTTTATTAGAAGTGAACCGTTTAAAATAAAGTATCGTGTTCCCAAAATTCAGTTTATTGTACTGAGATTATATAAAATTGTATAACATTCTGCAGATAAATGACAAATTGCTTCTTCAATATACAGCAACACATCAACGTTGTTTTTACTGTTTACTTGATTCTCATCTAAAAAAAAAAATATTTTTTTTTAAGTGAGTGCAAATAAGTAGATCGTTCATTATTGTGATATTAAAAAGAGGAAATCAATTGGGAATCTAAAAATTAAGGGCTAAGAATTTTTTTTTAATACTTCAGAAAACTTTGTTACAAAAGTAGTACATTTAAAGAAAACACAAAAGCTTTCTCTATAATAATATTGATGAATCGTGTACTATTTGCATACTCCCTTGAATTCGTAAATTTTGTTTTTAAAAAAATATTTCAGTTTTTTAACATTTTAATTTTTTTTCTAGTTTAACGTACATGGAGCCAAGTATATTTATAATGGTGCTTATAATAACTGTATTTTTTTAAAGAATGAGCCATCATACAATTTATAATGAACACTATTTCATACTTTAAAAGTTATGCGTTTTGTTACGCACTGGCTTGTAATATGAGAAATTAATCTCCTATTTTAATTTTAATTGGCTCGTTGTAACCAGTGCCTAACAAAGGACGATACCATAGAGTCAATAGTATTAAAGATACGACACCCAAAACAGTTTCTAGTTACAATCAATAAGATTTATTAAGTCTTAATATAATTACAAAATAAAATAAAATATAGTGACAATCTTCAACTTACAGTCTGGTAGATCTTGTAACGGTACACAGTTAACACAGTTAGAATAATGTGCCAATGAATAATGATGATTGCGAAATAAACACATATAAGTATGAGCACACAAATATACAAAGAATAAATACACGTCTCGTAAAGTTAATAATTTCTATCTGAATCTCCGTCTCTCCGTCCGTGCATGTCAATCCCTTATATAGGTCGCGTAAGCCCTGCCTTCCAGAAACGACTAATGACGAGTTGTTTACATTTCTCGGGTTATCGAGCACATTCAAGAAACTACCAGGATACATACTACCCAATGTGTAATTGGAAGCCGATAGTAAACAAGATACATCAAAGGAATAGGCCACGCCCACAACAGACGTTACTGGCTGCTATGATTCTAATTTAGGTCAAGTAAAATTCAAGCACGGGCAATGTATGATACATAACAGTTTATAATGAAATATAATGTGAGAACATGAACAATTGCTCACGTTTGATAACTAGCGAGAACTGTATTAAGCCTTAAAATTAAAGCAAAAGAGTTTTAATACCAATGTCCAACATTCTATATCATAAGCTATTGGTGTTCATCAAGATTTTATGCCTTTGATATCGGAAGGATTTGTATCATTGTTATTCTTCCAGCCAATGACCTACCAACATTTTACGAGACACATATGCTCACAGTCCTTATTATTCAGGGTATACTTCCATTACGGTGTTTTTAATGTCTTTAAACTTGTGAATTTTATATAATAATTAAATAAAAATACCGATAAATGCGAAGAACAGGAAGTAATATTTCGGCTCATAATCGGACGCGGCAAAGTTTCTGAATATTGCGTTTTTTATAATCGAATTATGTAAGCTTCTAACAAGATCAGCCTTAAATATACGGAATATCAAATGTATCGAGCGTAGCGATATTTCATAGATTACACTGATTGTAATCCGTTAATGACACCAGTTATTATTATTTTTAGAATTGTTTTAAAAAATGACAATTTGGTAGTTTTTTTATAAAATATATTTACGGTTTATTGTTGTACATATTTTTGTTCCGAGGGGGGGGGGGCACTCGACTTTCCCCAATATCACCCCCCCCCCAAATATGCCTAAAAGAAACCCTGGTTGGAGGTTGTTCATTCTACCAGCTAAAACTTAAAATATATTACATTTTTAAAGCCATAATACGTTGTGTAACCATTTGGGCAACTCCTCCACAATTGCATCCACATTTTTATTTCTGCTAAATTGGTGTTCGTCTAGCGATTTTTATGAAACTTTTCTTACGAACACAACTGTTTTCATTAGACCTTTAGTGATACTAATACCATAGCAAGCTACTTTTTTCAAAGATTTTAAAAGTGTCTCATTAAGCTACCTGCGTCAAATGGAATTTGATGTACATAATCCATCAGTTGAGACATTAGAAAAAATTTTCTTGAAAAGATTTATTTCCCATTGCGAAAGAGTTAGCTTGTTCTGCTTCAAAAAAGAATGTTAGAGATTAAATCATCTTCCACTTAGTCCGAGGACGATTTGGCCTAAGTCAATGAACAAACTGATCCTAACATGAAGCTGCAACTAAAACTCAAGCAAATGGAGATAGATGCCCATTGAGAGCTACAAATACTTTTTAAAGAAATGGCAATTATGAGCGCTATGAAAATAGACCTACAGCTACCAACAGGTAGAGTTATGATGTAATTAAATGTTCAATTTTAGTCCCTAAATTTGCGGATAAAGATTTTAACCAGTATTTTGTTCATTTCCAAATAACTTCACAAAATTTTTAAATACCTGAAATTCTTTCGTCTATCTAGGTGCAGCCAGCTCAAACTGGGCAGACGAAGTTTTTTGTGTCCTTGAAAGCTATAAGCTTGTATTAATTCGTAGGGCTTTATGAATGAGTCTCCGAAGCTTACCCTACAAAGTTTAGGGAGTTGTTGAAAAGTGATGGCCGAACTCACGTCAAGTTTCTACGAGAAAATCGACGAATCCTAAAAAAAAATTGCTTCGTTGTTAAGTAAGGGCTTTATAAATTCAAGAATCTCATACTGATTGAGGAGTTCAAGAATTGTTTTCTTATGGACGTACGGATACATGTTGCAGCAGACTATGGCGAAGTTGATATGCATAAGGCAGCAGTGTTAGCTGACGACTTCACCATCTCGTATCAATTCTCCAAGAGCCTATTTGAAACAAAAGAAGAGAAGCCCCATAGAGCAACACTATCAACTTATTGCACAACCCAACAAAGTTTACCGAAGTCTAGCACAAAAGAATCAAGTCCAAGAGACATGTGTGTCTGTTTTTAGAAGAAAGGTCTTATGAGGGATGATTTTTTGAAACTAATGAAGAAAAATTAGAAGGCCACGCATCCTGGTACAGCAAACAAAGACTCCTCTTATACATCTCGTCATACATTTATATAGAAACATAATCCAAAAGTTTATGCACTTCTCCAGTCCATAAAAACGTCATAGATGTTTGCCACGACACATAAAAGAGTTTTATTATGGACAACAATACTAGTTTTACCTACTCCAGTCGAGCTCCTGCTACGGATGGGAGTTTTATGAGCTTTTCACCAAAATCCTGTTTTTCCACGAAGAGATCTACCTTCAGAAGGCATTATACCAAGGAACTGAGTGCACATTTTGACAAATCCCCCAAGAGTTTTACTTTCTCTAGCCTAGACATATATTCTCAAGACTCCGAAAAGAGTTTTAATACAAAGGTCCAACATTCTACATCATAAAATGTTGATGTTCATCAAGATTTTATGCCTTTGATATCGGAAGGATTTGTATCAATGGGATTCTTCCAGCATATGACCTATCAACATTTTACGAGACACATATGCTCACAGTCCTTATTATTCAGGGTATACTTCCATTTTTGAAAACACTGCTTCTGAAAGCAACACCCTGTTACCAGATGTGCAGCTGGGCTTCATTGATGTATCTTAACTAAATATCGATCTCAAGTCAGATCTTGTCTTCGTACATGTCTTGGCTGTCCGACAAACGTTACCAATGGGCAGCATCTCGTTACTTCTAGGAAATGGTTTATCTGGAGGGAAGGTGATAGCCGAGCCCACCGTTACTCATGAACCTTGTTAAACTGAATCTTAAGATGAATATCCACATTTTTATTCAGCATGGACTGTTACCAGCGCCACGAGATCTCCAAAAAAGAGTATTTTATTTTCCAAAAATCAATCCTGAAATAATCTGGGAACAACATTTTCGCAAGTCTCAAAGAACCGTCAAATAAACACAAGACAGCAACTCTGGTGCAACTTATCGAAGAGCAAAAGAGTGATCCAGATTTTGCTAAACTTTAGAGAATGCTGTGATCCAAGAAGAAGTTGCAAATGTTTCTGTATTCTGATACCTACAATATGACATACTTATGAGAAAATAGCGATCTCCAGATGAAGCAACTGACGAAGAATGGAGGGTAGTTCTTCATATTGTAGTTCTTACCACATTACCGAACGACATACCAGAGCACTTTCACGCCATTAGGGAGGAAATAAAACGTGTTACAAAATAATTTCGCACTTTTTTAGACCCAAAATAAAGAAATGTGTTGTTGATTACTGCTGATCATGTTATACTTGTAAAATAGGCAAACCAGATTATAAGATACCATCAGCTCCTCTTCAACCTATTCCACCATTGATAACTATTTCTGTCGTGTATTAATAGACTGTGCTGGACCTCTGCCAAAGACGAAACAAAGTCATCAATACTTGATGACAATCATGTGTGTGTCATCAAGGTTTCCAGAAGCTATTGTTCTTATCAATATCTTGATTTCGAACATTGTCAAAGCCTTGTAAAAGATCTTAACATTGTTTGGCCTTCAGAGGTCTGTACAGTCTCAACATGGAGACTCACTAGAAAAAGGTTATGAATCAACTAGGAATAGAACACTGCTTGTCGAGTCCATATCATTCTGAATAGCAGAGAACACTTGAGTGATTCCATCAGATTTAAATAACATGATGATAACGTTTTTCCAAATACAAGAAAAAGACTGGGATGAATGAATCAACATGCTCTACACGCCGCAGAATAATCCGTTTAAGAATTACTTGGATTCAGCCCATTGAAGTGGTGTTTGGCCTGTTATGTAGCATACATTGCCCGTGCTTGAATTTTACTTGACCTAAATTAGAATCCTAGCAGACAGTAACGTCTGTTGTGGGCGTGGCCTATTATTTTGATGTATCTTGTTTACTATAGGCTTCCAATTACCCATTGGGTAGTAGATATCCTGGTAGTTTCTGGAATGTGCTCGATAACCCGAGAAATGTAAACAACACGTCATAAGTCATTTCTGGAAGGCAGGGTTTACGCGACCTATATAAGGGATTGACAGGCACGGACTGAGGGACGGAGATTCAGATAGATTATTAAATATTATTAACTTTATGAGGCGTGTATTATTCCTTGTGTATTTGTGTGCTCATACTTATATGTGTTTATTTCGCAATCATCATTATTCATTGGCACATTATTCTAACTCTATTAACTGTGTACCGGTACAAGATCTACCATACTGTAAGTTGAAGATTGTCACTATATTTTATTTTATTTTGTAATTATATTAAGACTTAATAAATCTTATTGATTGTAACTAGAAACTGTTTTGGGTGTCGTATCTTTAATACTATTGACTCTATGGTATCGTCCTTTGTTAGGTACTGGTTACAACGAGCCAATTAAAATTAAAATAGGAGATTAATTTATAATATTAGAAGCCAGTGCGTAACAGGCCATACGATTAAACTTATAAAAGACACAATGAACATTAAGTGTTGTATTATGTATATCACGATATGCAAGCGCGCCCAAGGAAGTAAAAAAAAGCGTTACAAAGACTCACTGAAAGCGGCACTAAAGCCATCAGAATCAACCCTACTCAATGGGTGCAGACAGCCCAGGACAGAGCCAGATGGAGAGGAGCTGTCAACAAAGGGGCTAAATCCCATGAAGCCAGTAGGATAGCCACAGCTGAGACACGCAAGATAGCCCGAAAGAGCAACATTAGTTCACCGATTGCAGCAACTATTCCCTGACTGCGGTGCCAGAGATTATTCCGAGCACGGATCAGACAAGGAAGTCACCTACGAACTCACCGTAACCCACCCCCTCCCCTAACTGGATGAATCGATGGTTCTAGCCGATTTTGACGGACGAACAATATATCAGAAATACTACCCAACTTGAAAGAAACACTATAAAATTGATCATGGTCACAAAGGCTATTATTAAATCTATAAATACAGGTTTGTTTTACTTGTTCTTGATTCACATTTAAATTATGTAACTGCTTATTTTGTAAGATGTACAATAATTTTTGTGAACTATTGTGTATGAAAGAAGTGTAATATCTTTTTTTGGGGTAATAGTTTTTTTGATGGAAAAGAATTTTATTAAGAAAAATGTAAACCTTTTTTAAAGAGGGAAGGTGTTATGGCATATTATTATCATTATTATTATTATTATTATTGTTGGCTTTATATAGCGCGGTACCCCATCCCAGGGATGAGCTCACCACACTGAACATACAATTTAACTTATTTAACCGATGTAACCATGAACTTAAAAATTAATACACATTAATTAAATAAAACAAAACAAATGTATATTCACTCTACCCATTCCAGAACTATTTACATGTCAAGCTATGGACGGCACCCAGCCCCATCGTTTATCGGTCGAAGGGGGGAATCAGTCAGGATAGTAGAGTTTAAAGAGATGTGTTTTGAGTGCAGTTTTGAAGGCTATGATGGTCGGTATATTGCGGGTGTGTAGTGGAAGAGAACTCCGTACGATTTTGTATATGCACGTCTACAAAGGAGCGAAACTGTCGAAAGAGTGAATAGACAGACAGAAGTTTGGTTAGATAAAAACGTCAGGAATTCTAGAAAAAGTTGTGAAAGAGAACAGAGAGTTAGTAGACAATCTATCCTTGTGCAGGGAGCGAATGAAGTGGTATGAGGTGATGCCGTTTTTTTGCCTCTAGAACTAGCCTAGCAGCTGAGTTTGTAATCTTTTGTAACTTTTCTAAGTAGTGTTGGTGAACCGACAGAAGAGAGTTGCAATAGTCAAGACGCGAGAAAACAAGAGCATAGACTAGGGTTTTTGTTGCACTCATTGTGAGGATGAAGCCATATTGACGGATAGCGGTGAATGCAGCGCGACAAATGTGAGAGATATAATTATCGAGAGACATGTTGTTAGACAGTAAATGATCAAGATTCCTAGCGGAGGATTTAAACTGTATGTCGGTGCTGTGGAAAGGCCTTACATCTGCCTAAAAACAATAAGACCTTACCTCAGCCACTTCTTCTCCGCACTACGCCGCTCTTTCTTGGCACTGCGTAGTTCCCTTATGGGTTGGCCTAATTTTAGCAACCGCCACTTGTCTCCCATTTTCTGTTTTAATATTGGTAATGAGCGAATAATTTTACATTTTCTAAAACTAGCCAATATAGCTGCGTCGCTTGATACGGCATTAAAAAATGAACATTTCTGGAGCTCTTTAGCTTAAATCTAAAATAAGGGGCTGCAAAAACACATGAATAATTTTTGTTAAATTTCTAATCTAAATTTCTACTCATAAAATACTATCCGAAGGGGATACCGACCCCCAGTGAGATCCCTTCCCTGTTGCGATTCCATTACCCAGTATGGGTACACATTTCCGAAGGGATACCGATGAGATCACGATAAAATAGGATCCCATTCCCCGATGGGATCCCGTACTCGGTGGCACCATTGCCAGTGACGAGATGGCCACGGGGTGCTTGGCGCCATGCCAGTAACGAAGTGTCCATTGGGAGCTAGGCGCAATTACCAGTGACGAGATGGTCTTTGGGTGCTTGGCGCCATTTCCAGAGACGAGATGACCACTGGGTGCTTGGCACCATTTTCAGTGACGAGATGGTCTTTGGGTGCTTGGTGCCATTGCTAGTGACGAGATTGCCATTAGGTGCTTGGCGCCATTGCCAGTGACGAGATGGCTTTTGGGTGCTCGGCGCCATTGCCAGTGACGAGATGGTCTTTGGGTGCTTGGTGCCATTGCCAGTGACGAGATGGCCTCTGGGTGCTTGGCGCCATTGCCAGTGACGAGATGGTCTTTGGGTGCTTGGCGCCATTGCCAGTGACGAGATGGTCTTTGGGTGCTTGGGGCCATTGCCAGTTCCCAAATGGCCACTGAGTGCTTTCGGCATTGAACGCCGGACGGTTAAATGCTTTCTATTCGAGGTTCCTGACCACGCAGCTGCTACACTGGAGCCTGACCAAACAGCTGCTACACTGGAGCCTGACCACACAGCTGCTACACTGGAGCCTGACCACACAGCCGCTACACCGGAGCCTGACCACACATCTGCTACACTGGAGCCCGACCACACAGCTGCTACACTGGAGCCTGACCACACAGCTGCTACACTGGCGCCCGACCACACAGCTGCTACAATGGCGCCTGTCCACACACAGCTGCTACACTGGAGCCTGACCACACAGCTGCTACACTGGAGCCTGACCACACAGTTGCTACACTGGAGCCCGACGGCACAGCTGCTACACTGGAGCCTGACCACGCAGCTGCTACACTGGAGCCTGACCACACAGCTGCTACACTGGAGCCTGACCACACAGCCGCTACACCGGAGCCCGACCACACAGCTGCTACACTGGAGCCTGACCACACAGCTGCTACACCGGAGCCCGACCACACAGCTGCTACACTGGAGCCTGACCACACAGCTGCTACACTTGAGCCTTTGATTGAAACATATTTATTTTCCCGGGTACACATATCATGTCTGATGGCTGGGCGGAATTTGTACATATTGACCGCCATCGCCAATGGCATTACATGTACGACGTTATTGTCTATAAACGGAACTTCGTCGATCCTGCTGATACAAATTTTCACACAGAAAACGTAGACAACTTGTGGATGCGATCGAAGTTTGGATCATCCTCCGAACTGTTCCAGTCATATCTTCATGTCAGTTTGGAACATCCCGTGAACTGCTCCAATCATATCTTCATGTCAGTTTTGGAACATCCCATGAACTGCTCCAGTCAAATGTTCATGAATTTGGGTTCCGAAACGATTTCCACGACCAAGTTATGTTTGTTACATTCTTGAAGATCATGACAGATAAGTTTCCAGTTTGAATCACCTCAAACAACATGATATATTTCTGATATAATAAATGCTGTTTTATTTACGTTTAACAATTTATTATTAATTAATATAAATACTTCCAATGACATAATATATTTTAAATATATGATATAATAACTGTTTCATTGTATTAACTTAGTCCAATGACATGATACAGTTCTGATTTAATCACTTTTGTTTTATTTCCCCTAAATATCAATGAACATCGTAAAATAATTTGATTTAAACCTAATTTCTTGTTTCGTTTTTGTTTGTGAAAAAAAAAACAATCTGGTGCTCGGGATATCTGTCCCCTATGCCTTCCCCTAGCTATGCCTCTGTTCACTGGCCCTCCTTCCCCCCCCCCTCCAAGAAAATCCAAATGCCCCCCTCCTCCGAGGAAAAAGTTTGAAAGAAACGTACATTGAGTACCACGTGTCCTGTTATTTGAGTACTACTTGACCAATTATTTTAATTGTGTGGATGCGATCGAAGTTAGAAACATCCCTTGAACTGTCCCAGTCATATCTTCATGTCAGTTTGGAACATCCCGTGAACTGCTCCAGACATATATTCGTGTCAGTTTGGAACATCCCATGAACTGCTCCAGTTTAGATTAGAAATTTAACAAAAATTATTCATGTGTTTTTGTAGCCCCTTATTTTAGATTTAAGCTAAGAGCTCCAGAAATGTTCATTTTTCAATGCCGTATCAAGCGATGCAGGTATATTGGCTAGTTTTAGAAAATGTAAAATTATTCGCTCATTACCAATATTAAAACAGAAAATGGGAGACAAGTGATGGTTGCTAAAATTAGGCCAACACATAAGGGAAGAACTACACAGTGTCAAGAAAGAGCGGCGGAGTGCCTCTGTTTTAGGCACCTTGTCCGTCATCGAATGTGTAAATGCGGCGCAGACATCTTTGAAAACATGCATAGCTTATAATCTAGACTGCTAGGCAGATTCTGACTTCCTATTTATGGGAATATTACATGTATTACTTTCAGCAAAACAAAATTGTTCTAGTCCAATGTTATTTATACTGTTATTCTCCAACCTACTAATATATTTAATCAGCGCACTGACTTGCTGTCAGATACTTAACAAATCCGTTAGTAATACATTGAATTGACCAATTTACATTTTACTAGAAAGTGTATCAACTTATTAGTAAGGTAAACCCGGGTGGATGAGACTCGTTAACCTTGGTCGGCAACTCATCTAAGAGATGGAAACTCTGAATTCAAACCCGGAGTTGGAGTTCCGTAAGGCGCATACAATGACAATTCCTGCAACCGTACCCATCCCTGGTCGTCTTGACGTAGAGTCTTGCCACTGGTTATGGTGGGTCCGGACGAGAGAGTGAGGTTGACGCCGCGCAACTCTTCCTCACTTTAAACAAAAGTCAATAGCGCAAGTCATCAGTCACTCGATGTTTATCGTCGATCCTCGACGGACGAACAACAAGGTATACAATTAAAATGACATTTGTATAAACGTCACTAAATAACTAGTTAGTGATAGCATTACAATGACATTAGTGAAACACTCAAATTTAAAAAATAATTAGTGATATCAAATACAATGACATTTAATGAGTCATAACTATTTAGTACAATAAATGCAATGACATTTTAAGAAATAGTCACCAACTAATTAGTGATATCAATACAATGACATTTATAGAATCATTGACCAGCAAACTACATAGAAATATCATTTAGAGAGTTGTGAAGAACCCTCCAGGTCCCCTATCAAATGTTGTTTACTCAACTTGCGTAGTGTTGTGTTAGGGTCAAGTGTTAATGTTGGCAATGAATGCCTTGTTTGATCAAACCGTTGATCAGACTTCCTGCACTGGTCAGACATACAAACGGTCGTTATGAGCCCAGCGCTCTATCAATATTTGTTATTAAAATAAGTCTAATGGCAGATCAATGGGAAATATAACAAAGTTCCAATGAATTTAAGTTGTGACGTCACAGCGTTCCATTACAAATATAATATAGAAATCAATATTGAGGCCACGCGTGGTCTTACAGCCACAAGACGTTGTCATGTAACCAACCCACAGAATGTTATTTTTATCCTATAAAATATACCATCCCAAATGGTATTAACATTATGTAATATGTAAACATCCCAAATGATGTTAACATTATGTTCACATCCTACAAATGTTAACATTAATTAAAATGTTAGCATTACATAGCTACCGTGATGTAATATTTAACAATCATTAATAATTTTAACGTATTCAAGGAAAAAATACAAAATATTACAATGTAGTAAATAACATTATACGAAATACAATAACTCAGTATGTGAATTCAATTAAATATTTGTAAAGCTTTATCACAGTATAAAAACACCCTTAAAAACAATATTCCTAACTCGTGGCTAACAGTTGTCTATAAATAAATGCCGTATTCATAGATTATGGAAGTTAATTACTATAAACCATGGAAAGGGAAAAGGGGGGGGGGGGGGGGGGGGGGGTAAATGCGATGGTATCCGAGGAAAAACAGTACGGCTCGCTGCACAGGCTGCTAATATTACAGTAGATATTAAATATTAATCCATCTATCCCCACCAAAACCTTCTATTTAATACCTATAATCTGAGCCCTTAATTCTCAAACAAACCCAAATAAATATACCTATAATCTCAGTCCTTATCACTCAAACAAACCTTACTAATTATACTTATTATCTAAGCCGTTATCTCTTCACTATTACAGGCTTACACTCTCACAACATTTTTACTACCTTTGCCCTCGTCAAGAAGTTTGCAACATTGAAATATGTATTATCAAATTAGTTGTATGTATGTAATTGTCAATTATTTTTATTACCCGATAGGTCTTGTCTTATGTTCACATAGAAGCCCATTATTAATATGTTATACAACAGGTCAGGTGTGAGCATCATAAAGAAGTTTACCGTATTGATTTACTACCCATCTTTTGGGTGCTCTCAGTGAATCACAATACTTCCATGTCATTCTTTCATACAGCTTCTACATTTTATTTAACATCAAATATTTTGTACCTCTGTTTAAGCTCAAATTTCACCAATAAAATATGTTTTTGTGATATAGTTTATTTTCTGTTAATATTAAATATAGTAGCCTTTGACGAAATCGTTCGCTTAATAATATTGTTTAAAGCAGAGCTATTACTAATGCAATCTATAATTACACTTCCAACATTTGTTCGTGATCGCTATGATTGTAGAAGGTCATCGATTATTTAGAGATGCCCCGCTACAGCTATTATTGTAGAAGGTCATCGATTATTTAGAGATGCAACGCTACAGCTATTATTGTAGAAGGTCATCGATTATTTAGAGATGCACCGCTACAGCCATTATTGTAGAAGGTCATCGATTATTTAGAGATGCACCGCTACAGCCATTATTGTAGAAGGTCATCGATTATTTAGAGATGCACCGCTACAGCCATTATTGTAGAAGGTCATCGATTATTTAGAGATATTAGAGATGGCTACAGCTATTATTGTAGAAGGTCATCGATTATTTAGAGATGGCTACAGCTATTATTGTAGAAGGTCATCGATTATTTAGAGATGGCTACAGCTATTATTGTAGAAGGTCATCGATTATTTAGAGATGGCTACAGCTATTATTGTAGAAGGTCATCGATTTCTAATTGAAGTAAAATTGCCGTTATTATTGAAGGTAGTCATCGATTCGTTATAGATGTTACCATGCCGCCAATTATTCTCCAAGAAGTTGTCACTGGACACCCGCTGGTCGCTTACTACTCAGTCTTATCGGAAATCAATTCAAAGGATTGGTGTACTCAATAACAGGACACATTGTACTCACATAACATGACATGGTGTACTCAAGTGACAAGGCAGGTGTACCCAAGTAACCGGGCAAGTAGTACTCAAATAACAGGACACGTAGTACTCAAGTACATGACACGTAGTACTCAAGTACATGACACGTAGTACTCAAGTACATGACACGGTTTACTCATGTAATAGGTCACGTAGTACTCAAATAACAGGACACGTGGTACTCAAATAACAGGAAATGTATTACTCAAGTAACAGGAGACGTAGTACTCAATTTACAGGCCACGTAGTACTCAAGTAACCGGACACGTAGTGCTCAAAAACATTGAAAACTATACATAACAAGAATATATAACCCGATGTTATCGGGATAATAATGATAGGCACTGCAAAAAAAAAAATGGTTCTATTTTTAAGATTAAATTTGAACGTGTGTAAAAAATTATTGGGTTTTGATATTCATGGTTATATTTATGTAAACGTACTCACGTTTTTCACCGCCATTGATTTTTTTAATTGATAAACATATTTTATTTTTTTTTGGTAAAAAGACAATGTAACATTTTTTTTTCCTTTTTTAACGATTGTAATATCACTGTATTGAAAGATATTGTCATTCATGTTGAAATGTACAAACCCTATTTCCTATACCCCAATATATATATGTACCTAAGAAGGTTAAATATGTATCAAATGTATTACTTTATTCTGAGGCGTATCTTGTGTTGCCTGGGGCAAAATAAAAATATTGAATCTGCCTCCCCCTACCCCCCCCCCCCCCCCCCCCCAAAAAAAACAATTTTAATAAAAATGTTTTGACCACTAAGATCTACGACACAACCCATTTTTGGCACATAGTTAAATATGTTTCAAATGTATTACTTTTTTTTTAGGGGTTTCTTGTGTTGCCTGGGGCAAAAAAAAAATATTGAATCTCCCCCCCCCTACCCCCCCCCCCCCCCCCCCCCCAAAAAAAACAATTTTAATAAAAATGTTTTGACCACTAAGATCTACGACACAACCCATTTTTGGCACATCCCTGAACTTCATTAAACTTCTTAAGTCCAAGATCCCTTTTACTACACATTGTTTTATCATTTCTTTGAAAAAAATATATATATAAATTATATATATAATTCTACGCATATTTCCTTATATTGAAATATTATGTTTATTTATTTTAACATTAAAAACTATACCGAAGTTCAAATCTGTCACATAATTTGGTCTTTAGATATAGATATCAAAATGAATTAATTGCTACTTCATATTGTTTATTCTCATTAGGATGAGGGATAAGTGAATTAGTGAGTGCTATTTGTCTATGGAGTTTCGCTGCATTATCGACTTAAACGGCATTTTTTATTAACAAGTAATTTTAAACGTTCAGTTTTTATTATGTTATAAAATTAATAAAGTATATTTTTGGAATAAAAAATAAGTAAAAAGTATTAAATGTTAAAAATACAAAGCTAAAATTTGGTGTGTTTAAATAAAAAAATAAAAAGCGATCAATTATATTTATTAGTTTTACTTTTAAAAAGGTTAAATACAATATTAGTTTCGTCACGAGCGGTTATTAAATCAAAGAAACCAAAATCTTTTGATATGCAAGTTTAAATGTAGCTCTCGTGAAATTAATGTAATTTTTTTTTTTTTTTTTTTTTGAGCGTAATCGAAAATTTTAATTTTAAATTGTTTTAAGACATTTAGAGTAACTTGCCCCCTGTGCAACCAGTCCTTTGAGCAACCACTTTACTTAACTCTCGATGTAGGCGATATATCAAAACAAAGATATACTCAGTAGACTCCCTTTGGTCTACCTTTTAGCTTCTTTTACTTCCGGATCATTTACAGCCATTTTGTAAGCCGGAATCAACAGCGAAAGTTCGACGGAAAAAAAACATCTGTTTGTGAAATTTTAAGGTAAGTTGTTGACTGTGTTATTTATGCTTAGTATTTGGCGTGAATGAGTTGCAAACGTTGTAATGAGGTTGTGTAAAGGTTAAAATAGACTGTAAACACTGTGAAATGTGTTAAATGCGATAGACAAGTCTGATTTCTTGTTGGTTGCACTCAGGGCAAGGCACATAAGTGTGTTGTCACATGCGCAACCAAAATGGTTGCAGTGAGGGAGGTAAAATTTTTAGTTGCCCTGTGTGCAACCATATACTGCTACATAGTGCTACTAGTCTAGTCTGGTCCAGATCTAATTAAGATTTATAACCAAATTATATCTAGACTCCATCTATGCTTCTATAAACTATTGATTAAATAAATAATAAGCCATAAGCTGTTTCCATTTTTTTTTAAATTGTGAATTTTGTTTGATGTGTTGTTTATGGTAGCACCATTCTAAAACCAATCTATCTTTTTTTTCCTCAGAAGCAGCATAATGAATAAGAATAAACCAAAGTGGACCCAAGAAGCTTTGTTGGAAGCTTTAAAAGCTGTAGACAATGGGATGCCTAAGAGAAAGGCTGCTGAAGCTTATGGCATTCCTTGGGGAACTTTTATTAATAAAGTTACTGGAAGACGAGGAATAAATAGTGCACCAGAGAGAACCTTTCTCACCAAAACTGAAGAGGAGGAGATAGTGAAATTTATTAAAGACTCTGCAGACAGAGGGTTCGGAAAATCAAAACAAGAGCTCTTTACAATTATACAGCAAATGTTAAATTTCCGTAACCGGAATTCCAAATTTCCAAATAATATGCCGACAGAGAAGTGGTATCGAAATTTTAAAATGAGATATCCACAAATAGTCCTACGCACAGCTCAAAAACTTGGGAAACAACGGGCTGCTGTAACAAAGGAATCCCTCATCAAATGGTTTGATCAATTAACTGCAACAGTCAAAGACATAGATGCCTCGATATTCCTTGAGCCCAATCGAATTTTTAACTGCGACGAATCAGGGTTCAGCCTTGATTCTGGGACCGGAAAGGTTTTAACGTTCATGGGAACGAAATTTGTTTACCAGCTAGGTAGTGAGCAAAAAACAATGATCACTGCACTTGTTTGCTGCAATGCCATAGGGGACTATGTGTGGCCAATGCTTATATACCCTGGTACTCAATTCCGTGGCTTTAAGCCAAATGAAGTATTTGAGGAGTGCTTCATTACAAAATCAACAAATGGATGGACCAATCAGACCATATTTGCTGATTGGCTGGAGCAGGTTTTTCTTCCCCAAACAGCACAGCTAAAAAAGCCGATTCTTCTTTTAGTTGATGGCCACATAAGTCACCAGTCAATCCAGGCTGCCACTCTGTGCAAAGAGAACAACATTATTCTCTATGCCCTGCCTGCCCATTCATCTCACATCATGCAGCCCTTAGATGTGGGCATTTTCAAAACAATGAAGGCAGAATGGCGGAAGGCTGTGAAAAAACAAAATGAAGCTGAGATTATAACGAAACGTACATTTGCAAATGTATTTAAAGAAGCTTACCAGGCAACAGTGCAGAAAAGTCTTGCGCAACAAGCATTTAAAATCAGTGGGTTATACCCATTAGATCCAACAAACATTAACTGGCAGAAAGTACTGCCCAGCATGTCCATGGAAGTGGGAAATCAGACACATACTGTGCCTGACGGGGCAGCCACACCCCAACATCAGCCTGCAGCCGGACAAGACACACCAGCTTTGCTATCTCTCTCAGATGCCACTATCACAATTATGCCCTCTCCACAAAACCCATCTAGTTCTACACCAGCCCCACATTTACGAGCCTCTCTGTCAGACGACCATATACCAGCCCCTGTACCAGTGCCTTCTAGTTCATCAGAAGCAGAACCCCCATGTATTGCTGGCACAAGCACCTGCCCCGATGCTTCATCTGACATTGCTTCAAATTTAAAAAAATTTGCAATGATTTGTGCACAGATTGGAGAGTCAGAGTTAAGGCTATATTATGAAAGGCTGGAAGAGGGTTATGACTGTGATGACCCATTGTACAGATTATGGAAGCTTTATCATGGGAATATTCTATTGCACCATTCCAAATCAAGCAGACAAAATCCTCCACCTAATGTTGCAAAGGATCCACTGTCATTGCCTGTTCTGAAACAGAGCTCCATGAGAAGAAGAACACAACAAAAGCTCCCACCACTGATCAGTGGAAAAGAATTCATTGACCATCTGATAAACAAAGACCGGGCAGAAAAAGAAGAAGAAGAAAGAAAGGCCATAAGAAAAATAGACCTAGAAAAAAAGAAACAAGAGAAATTAAAGGCTATAGAAGAGAAAGCAAAAAGAAAGGAAGAGAAAATAAAATTACGAGAAGAACAAAAAAGACAGAGGGAGGAAGAAAACCAAAGGCGAAAAGAAGACAGAAAGAGGAAACTGGAAGAGAAAAGACAGCTGAAAGACAATTCAAAAGGGAAAGGGCCGAAGAAGAGAAAGACAAACAAAATGGATGATTCTGAAACAGATACAAGCATTGATGAGTCTCAAATGATTTTCGATGACGAGTCGGAAGATGATTTTGAGGATTTAGATCTAGATTTAGACTAGACTAGTCTAGACTAGAGTCTATTTCAGAATGCAATTTTGTTTATTAGTTAGAATTAAATAAAAATCAACCATGAATGTCATGAAAAAATGCATGAGTTATTTGTTTTAATGTTGTAGTCTAGTCTATATGTGTCACATTTATGTATGTTTTTATGTGTGTATCGTGTGAGTGTATTGGGAGATCCTTAGCTTTAAATCACAACTGGTTTCAGTGAGGGCACCTTTGTGGTTGCACTGTGGTCAGGTGGTTGCACTTAGGGCAAATCATTGGTTGCAGGGCGGGCAGGTGGTTGCTTAAGGGGCTACTCAGACGTAAGCATTTTTCCCTATTATTATGCTAGTTATCTGCTAGAACATCTCCTAAACACTGCCAAGTCAGTGATTTCACTTGGTGCCCTCTAAGCAACCAATAATTTTTTTTTTTCTCCAATCATTAAAAAGTTGTGAGGAAGAGTTGACTCGTGGTTGCATTGGGGCAAGTTACTCTAGATAAAATTAAATTTAATTATGCATTTTTAACAACGCACTAAAAAAACAACTAAAACAACAGATTTTGTGTTTCCTGATAAATGTAATTTTGATTTAATTCTTAGATCATAATTTGTTGGTACAAAAAATATTATAACTTTCAAAGTCGGATAAAATGCTTAAAATAGTTCTATAATTGTTATTTTATTGTACTTTATAAACACAATACTTAAACAAAATATATTAAATAAAAGCTAAGATTTTTTTTAATTTTTTTTTTTCGGATTTAAATTGATTTGATCAATGCTAGTGATTTTATATTCTTAGAAGAATATAAAATCACTAGCATTGATCATTGTTTTTAAGAATCCGAACGTATTTAAAGTAATTCGTTTCTTTATTGTTATATGGTCAGCCTAGCCCATTCTTATTTACTAGAATAAATGACCCGATGTTATCGGGATAATAATGGTAGGTCCTTTGCGATTGTTTATACCTGCTATTGCAAAACCTCATCATAATTCCTAACTTTCAAATGTATCCATGTAATGATATTTACGTTTCTAACATCATTAAGTTTTGAGAACTATTTATCTGCTACATATAATACGCCTACCCTACTCCCTTTCACGCCCCTAAACTACATTTTCCCCTCTAAACATGACCATAAATTACCCGATCTAAATTATCCCTTATTGTATCACTTTTGTCACTAAAGAAGTTAATTGAGGGATGATTTCTACGCTAGAGAATTACTTCAGATTTTCCCCTTTTCGTGCCCTTGAATTCCAACTTTTTTCTATAAAAAATGTTAAAAACTTAACCTAAAATTTACAACAAAAAATCTATGTATGATACAAAAATATTTTATATTAAAGGTATTTGATATATTTCTATCTTCATTAAAAATTTATACACACTTTATCCTTGTTTTTTTTTTTTAAATCATTCATTATCGCTATATAAAACCACGTATAATTATAATAATAATAAAATCGCACAACAAAGAATTATTTTATCTAAAGAAGAATCTCGCAACCGTTTTCACGTCTATAACAGACTTGAGTGTCTTTTTTTAAAATTGCTAATCTCATTAAATGCACACCCACTTTACTTTTCGCAAAGTAAAATTTAAAAAAAAATATATTATTTTTTTTTCAAAAACCAAATATTAACCCATATCAATTTTTCAAAATTAAATTTCCAAGTGTGTAAAATGATTGGGTTTTGATATTTATGGGTATACTTTAAAAATGTACTAACGTTTTGTTAACGCCATTGATTTTCTAAATTGGCAAAAATATTTGTAAAAAGAGAATGTAACATAATTTTTTTCACAAATGTAATAACATAGGATTTTAATTTATTATCATCCACGTAAAAATGTACACATCCCATTTCCTACTTCCGATAGGTATGTACCCAAGAAGGTTAATTATTTATCAAATTCATTCCTTTATTTTGAGACATACCATGTGCTGCCCGGGGCAAAATGAACATACTAATATTTGTAAAAAGAGAATGTTACATCTCTTTTTTTCACAAATGTAATACCATAGGATTTAAATATGTTTTCATCCACGTACAAATGTACACATCCTATTTCCTACCTCCGATATATATGTACCCAAGAAGGTTAATTGTGTATCAAATTCATTCCTTATTGTGAGATGTATCTTGTGGTGCCTGGGGCACAATGACCAACACCCCCCTTCCAGATTTAAATAACATTAATAAAATCTTCCGCCGGATTGTAGTCCCTTCCTTACAAAACTATCAATATGCACTTCATATGGTTTGTTCTTATTTGGATGAGTTAAAGTAGATTAGTGATTGCTATGACTATGGAGTTTCGATGCAGTGATTGGTTTAAATGGTATTTTCTTATTAGAAGTATTTTTAAAGGTTAAATTTGTATTACGTTATAAATTTAATAAAAGTATATTTTTGGAATAAAAAAAAAGGTAAAACTTAT
Organism: Lymnaea stagnalis; assembly: GCA_964033795.1. Taxonomy (NCBI): domain Eukaryota; kingdom Metazoa; phylum Mollusca; class Gastropoda; family Lymnaeidae; genus Lymnaea; species Lymnaea stagnalis. Next base: position 374,373 of record CAXITT010000271.1, read on the forward strand.
TAAATGTTAAAAATAAAAGCTAAAATGTGTGTAATTTATTAACAATTTAAAAAGCAATCAATTATATTTATTAATTTTACTTTTAAGAAGGGGGAAATACATTATGGATTAAGGGGGAAATAGATTATGAGTTTTGTAACTGGCAGGGGTGGACTGGGGAGTACAAGCGGCCCGGGAAAAAAAGCGGCCCTATGATATTAGTTATTAATTATTATTTTATCACTGGTCCTAGCGTCCCATCAGGAATCCTCCAGGTGTTCCGGCGGCCAAGTCCACCCCTGGTAACTGGTTATTAAATCAAGAGCTTTAAGAGTTTTGGCTAATATAGACGATTCGTGCTATGAAGTCATTTACGTGTTTATTTGTAAAAAAAATAATTTTAATTTTATTTCGCAATATTAACAACGCACTGAATAAACGCACTAAAAACTACCGATGTTTGGGTTTTCCCGATAAATGTGATTACGATGTAATTCTTAGATTATAATTTTTCGATTAAATTTTGTGTTCATAACTTTTAAATTGAGATAAAATACTTAAAATAGTTCCTAAGTTGTTACTTTAACTGTATTTGTAATTTATAATAATTATATTTAAACTTATACTAAAATAAAAGCGAATTTATGTTGTTGGTTTTTTTGTTGTTGTTTTTTTTTTTTTTTTTTTTTTTTTTTTTTTTTTTTTTTTTTTTTTTTTTTTTTTTTGCGTATTTTAATTTATTCGATTTCCGTAAAATAATAGAAAATAACTGTGATTGTTTTTAAGAATTCCAACCTATCTAAATGCTTTCGGTTCTTTAGCGTTATGTCTGCATAGCTCATAAAATAACTGTGATTGTTTTTAAGAATTCCAACCTATCTAAATGCTTTCGGTTCTTTAGCGTTATGTCAGCATAGCTCATTCTTATATATATATATATATATATATATATATATATATATTAAGATTAAATACTACTATACATAAATAAGACTTTAGGCCATCAAAAAAGATAATAACATATTCTACTTTATAAGATGAGACAAAATAGATTAATTAAGACATATAGTATGGTGTACAAATCAATATTGATAGTACGATTTTTATAGACTACTCTCAATGCATTTACAAAGTAAAGAACCCACCGGAAGAGGATGGCATTTGAATGGTCAATTTAGACAAAAGGCACACCATTTTGAGATATATAGATTAAAATGTAGGAAGGCAAACATGGACGAGTTTAAACACGAATTAAGTCATTAATGTCCATAGAAAAATGCAACGCTTAATAGATGGTAAGAACTTGGCAAAACACTAACAGGCCTGCACAACATACGGTCCGCGGGCCACATGCGGCACGCTAGCACACACTTTGCGCCCCGCGAAGTAGCGAAATATTCTTTCTTCTTATTATTTTCTTTATAGCTTTCCTCCCTGTCCTATTTTCACAAGTTTTTCTTATAAGTATTAAGGCCCACCTTACATTTTGAGTTGTGCAGGCCTGCATTAGATGACCGACGGCTTTGACAGAGGGATTGAATAATCAATGAAAGATTCAATGATAACAGACAACTAAAGATATAATGATAACAGACAATTAAAGATGCAATGATAATAGACAACTGAAGTTGCAAGGATAACAGACAGCTGAAGATGCAGTGATAACATACAACTAAAGATACAATGATAATAGACAACTAAAGATAAATAATAACAAATAGACACATAGGGTTTGGGTAAAATGACAATAGTGCGATCCCATAAAAATGACACAGGGATAAACAGATGGAGAAATAAAACACGACCATTTCTTTCTTCATTGGGTTGTCTTCGCACGATATTTGCAAATATTCGAAAGTTTCCAGCGTGTGCCCATTGGGTCAATATTTGAGCAGCTATCTCAACACAGGGCGTGTTTACTTACTTGATGAGACCACTCATACGAACAGCGATCGCGCAGTGATCAGATCAATGTAAGCATTGACATGGTTACGACCGGGAAAAGATAGAATATTAGAAACATGAAAAGAACAGTTGTAGTATCTCTACATGTCCCTTTATTCCCTTACACCTCTTTTTAAAAATATTACAATTGTGTCACTTGTCTTGGTTTCTTGGTAACAATAAAATGACAAAGTTGTCACTTGTCCAGTTTCAGTGCTAAGATAAATTTACATTTATTTATTTTTCCTGTGTTACATTTTGCTAATTTCAGTTTCTTAATGATACAGTAGTACTTCGACTTTCTAAATTAATTTGGTCATGAATGTGGTTGGTAACTTGAAAAGTTTGTATCTTGAAACCGAATTTCTTATTACATATAGCGGTAAACCAATTAATCCGTTCTCAGCTTAAAAATAATTTTATTTTTAAATACGCTATTCCAAAAATGTACTTAAAATTATAACCTAAATGTTGCCCAAACCTTCAGAGTTGTAGCAACCATAGGACTGAAACGGCGTAGGGTGCCAATGAAATACAATGACGTCGTATGACAAATACAATAGTGTTCAAATGTATACATTTGCATTAATGCAAGTAAGTGTTATAATACATATTATTTAATCATGGAATTGTGAGTTATCACAACTGCCTTGCATTACAGTTGTATGCTCACATCGGTCGTGATTTTGACAAGTGGGATGCAATTAGAGATACTAATGCGTGCATGTCTTTGCGATTTTCAAAGATCAATAGCTTCATGGGCGCCCCCCGCTATCTTAGTCATATGACTCTAACAACTGAAGTTGTTTGTTTTGTTTGTTTTTGTTGTATTTTTGTGGGGGGGGGGGACATTTATGTTATACATTTTAGTATATTTTTGGAAAAGCGTTTTGTTGGTTGTTTTTTACGTATTTTAAAATTGTGTTTTTAATTGTACTTTTTAGTCACTGTTGACCTACTGATCTTGAAGGTTTATATTGTCAATGTATTAGCTCAATTTGATTTAAAGGAATGGGTCAAATGTGAGATTCTACCACATACATACGAACAAACGGCCAAAGCAATCTAAGAAAAATCGTATGATTTAAACCAAAATCAAACAAAAAAGAGCAAATCTCACCTACATTAAGAAATTGCAAATAAATGGATAAAGGGTGAGTGTTACGCACTGCTTTCTATAGGGAGAAATTAATATCCTATTTACATGTATTGCTCGTTCCAGAACAGTGCATAGCAAGTCGATACCAAATGATAAAAAACAATAACAGAGAATACAACACTCAAAACAGCGCTAATTACAATTGATAAGATTTATCAAGTTACTATGGATTACAAAATAAAAAAAATATAATTAAAATCATCAACTTACAGAGTATTGTGTTTCTTGTATCGGTACACAGTTAATACAATGTGCCAAAAAATAAGGTACAATGTGGATACGAATTCACACATATAAGTAAACACAGAATAACACACTCTTGTCTCGTGAAGTAAAAATATCTCGTGATCTCTCTCCCCCTCTGCTCTCTGAATCCCCATATATATGTATATATAGTTGGTTCTACCGACGCATCTGGAAACGTCTTAAACATTGTTTTCCTTACTAGTTTTCTCCAGATTTTTCTACAAGAATCTGATAAATACACCCTATTCATTTTATTTAGTTGGTAGTAAACAAGGCCAAGATCAAAGGGAATAAGCCACGCCCAATACTAACACAGCGTCTGCTAGATTTCGCAGCACGGGGGAAATAAGAAGTAAAACGTCGTCTTCATAACAGTGAGAGTGAGCATTTTTATGCAATAATTATGCATTTTCTCCACATTACACATTTTTCTTTACGAAATATTATGATTTACATGACATATATGTATAGTATATTTAGTATGTGGTATGAACAATTGTTGACGTGAATAATACTGGGTACAACTTGTGTAAATTTTGTATTTATTCCGATCACACCAGTATCGATTATCGATTACGATTTGTTCTTTGATCCATTTGCCTTGGAAGACGTGAAGCGAGGAGACCGTTCTCTCGCGGTGCATCATACTTCAGTATTCTCGCCTGACGCACCTATCCATACGCTTACATACACACAGACCAGTACGTCCCGAACTCTCATGTGCCTGTCATTCCGTCATTTATTTCCAAGAAAAGTGCAGAAGAAATATAAACATTCAGTACACACATTTAATAGAAATCTTTTTTTTTTTTAAACTCTTCACTAATACCAAAATAGATGCACAAGAAAGCAAATCTATCCGTGCAGCATTCGTCGCATACACAACTCGTTGGTCACTTTAGTTAATATACATGTTTTACCTTAACAAAATCATGGTAGTTAATGTAAATATGGCTGGCATATTTAAAACGAATTAATTGTTTAGTTCATTAGCAATTATAGCTCTTTAACTTTAACAATTATTTTGTTAATGTCTTGGGTTATTTTGACAAATTATCTAAAAACAAGTGTGTTAGGTGCGCAATATTTTCTTTTGCTTTTTTAAAATAGTTCGTCAAATAAATCTGCTGTGTAAAAGTGGGTGAGTCATTAGAATATTAATATAGTTCAAGGGCATGAAAACAAATCTGCGGTTGTGAGCCTTGGGGTAGGGGAGCACTTATTGGGATTCTTTTAAAGTGTAAAAAGATAGAATCTTACGCGATAAACCAGCATTAAATTTTAAAAACATATAAATACATAATAAAATTTTAAAACTCCATTAATATCTGCATCTTATCTTCCTTGCTATTTATTTGGCTGCTTTTCCGTGTATATGTCATAGTGAAATCTTTCACTTTCACTCTTAGCCAAATATTCTATGGAGAGCAATTTACGTAGATATCAGAAAGTTGATCACACCAAGAAAAACTAAAGAAATGGCCGCCCATAATTCAAGGTCGTTTATTTATGCTTTGAACTGTGGCTCATTTATGGCATGCGGTTTGAGATCAGTCAACCGTGTCAAACTTTCAATTTTAAATTTCTCTCTCAAGTCAATATTCGATGTGTCCTATATGTGAATTATTCAAAGCATTCACAAGATGCTTAACAAGACATGCCTACATCTATTTATATCTTGGGGTATAATGATTATCTTGTGTTACCGTCAATTAATTGTTTACATTTTCCCTCCAATGACCAAATTTTACTGGAAGTCCGATCTTTTATTGCCGTTTTTTTTTTTTTTTTTTTGAGAAGCAATCCCGTGTAGCTTTTTTTTAGTTCAAATGGAAAGTCGGCACACACTTGGTCTCTGAGGAGACCAAATCTCTTCAAAAAATCTCTGATGTCATTGCAAAATATGAAGTTCTTGTCTTCGTTTAAATGAGTTCTAATCGTTCACTCTCCTTCGATAAAAGCTAGTGTTAGACCAAAAACTCTAGTCAATTATTTTCCTCAAGCCTGGAGGCAAGCATTAGTGGATTGGAGGATATGATCCGTACAAATTTTGTGTATAATATGTGAACCCGATAGCCTAACTTGAACTCTCAGTTTGGCATCATATACATTTTCTTTTTATTCCAAACGCACAGATTTTCGACACCTTGAAAGGGGGCATTCATTAATTACGTCAACAAAATAAGGGGGACGGGGTTTGGAAATTTTTGACGGTTGTTGACAAGTGGGAGGGGGGTTAGATTAGTTGACATCAACAATCATGTTTTTTCTATTAAAATTGTAATCTTAAACATTGACTGGTTATGCCATTATTATAAACAATTTAACTAGTGTAAATAGTCATATATGTTTAGGATTTTAACAATATAAGAGTTATGTAATGCGTGTCTGTCTGTGCACTGCAGATGGCTGGTCAGAATGTTAGCACACTTTGTTAATGCAAGAGAAGTCAAAAGTTGGCATCTCATCGCCCAGTGGCGTAGCTAGGATCAGTGTCACCCGTCGCGGTAAAGTCATGGTGTCCCCCCCCCCGGTCCCCGACTTCCAAGATGGATTTGTTATTGTTAAAATAAGTCTACTGTACAACAAAGTAATTAAAAGTCGGGAGATAAATGTATTTAAGAACTGTATTTTAAAAAAAAATTATAGGAGCCAGAATGATTAATACATTGATCGTGGGCCCTCAAAATATAGAAGAAGTAACAACGTTAAGTTACAATTATGTTTACATTAAATTTAATTTACTAAAAACAAATTTCTTTCCTGGTCTTCAAAGTTGCAAATCTGTCAATGACTTGATCAAATTGAACATCCTTCACCGTATCATGTTCAACTATAGTAGAGCCAGCTCAGAAAGCCTGGACTATCCCGTTGTGGATCGTAAATTATAGGTCTAGATAAGACTTAGTTTTGAAAAGTTCAACTCACATGAAGCCACAGACACACAGATTGTAAGACAATTGAAGACTTAGTGAGAATATTGGAAGAGATTCTAGGAAGTCCCATTCAGCTATGAATGGCAAAACATCAAATACTGACCAGTCCTTGAATTTGTGAAATGCAATATCAGCTGCCTTTAGCGTCTTCTAAGCTTAGGTATTTCTTTTAAAAGTTCATCATCTGATAACTAATCATAGAAAGAGGTTTATTTTGGAACGGACGCTAATAACTCTTCTTCAATTACTGGGATGATGTCACCCATTGTGGTCCGCGACCCCTAACATATCTGCTGCTTCCTTGATCACTGATGTTTTGATCTAGAGTTCAGAATGAAAGCGAGCAATGCACACCCAGATATCCCTTCTCTTTTCTTCTCGCAGAGAGAGTCCAGCATCTATTAATTGTTCTCCTTTCATTCTCTTCTTAAACCTTTGTGTTATCTCTACCAAAGTTCCATATGGGTCCGATTTTAAAATTACATTTTCTGTAGCATGTTCCACACAGTGAAAGCGCTTCTCGTGCAAAAACAATCGTAAGGCCTCTAGGTTGGTCACCACTTGGTCAAGAGTAAAGCCTTTAGTCTGCAGACACTTCTGTGTAGGATTAACTTCCTCAAGTAGGTCAGCCCAAGAGTAAAGGTAGCAGATAATCGTGAAATCACAGACTGTATGTAAAAGACCTTGTGCTATCTAACAATCGTGTTCTAATGTTAAGACGAATCGGCGAAAATATTTATTTTTGGCTTTTTCTTGGTTTTGATAGATTTGGTTTCAAAAGCATTTTTTAAAATTAATATCAATTTAAATTAATTATGAAAAATTATTAGAAAATGTTGTCCAATAGTATTTTGTTGACCCTAAAAATGGGTAAAAATTCACTTAAATGTATACCGGTTTGATTCATTTATTTGGAATAGTCCGACCAATCATATTTGGTTTCAGTGGAAAGTTTTATTTCTCAGAATTTAGATAAATATTGTTTTCTGTCATTTATGAAAGTTACCAAACACTTCAATCGGCGTTGAATAGTGGTTTAAAAGGTGCTTCTGGCGCATCATTGGGATTAGTTACACGTGTGGAAAATTAACGTGAAATCGGTTATCCTTTTATAAAATTCTGTTTGACCAAGTGGTGTGTGCTCTGTAAATATGCATTTTTTAAAATTTGGTGTCACCCCCTGGGATGATCTCACCCATTGCGGTCCGCAACACCCTAGCTACGTCACTGGTGAACCCTATAAATATATAAAAGGTCATTTTTAAACGGTATTTTTCCTGACCTAATTATAGGGTCAACTCATTTCTGACGCATCAACATATAACTTTTAATAAAGCACGCATTGGGATTGGTTACATGTGTGGAACATTTCTGTGTGATTGTTTATCCTTTTATCGGTTTAACCTGTCATTTTTCTCTTAATTCGCTCTCTAGATTGATTAACACATCATTGTACTTTAGCTACGGCACTGTTTTCACCTGTCATTTTTCTCTTAATTCGCTCTCTAGAATGATTAACACATCATTGTACTTTAGCTACGCCACTGTTTTCACCTGTCATTTTTCTCTTAATTCGCTCTCTAGAATGATGAACACATCATTGTACTTTAGCTACGCCACTGTTTTCACCTGTCATTTTTCTCTTAATTCGCTCTCTAAAATGATTAACCCATCATTGTACTTTAGCTACGCCACTGTTTTCACCTGTCATTTTTCTCTTAATTCGCTCTCTAGAATGATTAACACATCATTGTACTTTAGCTACGCCACTGTTTTCACCTGTCATTTTTCTCTTAATTCGCTCTCTAGAATGATTAACCCATCATTGTACTTTAGCTACGCCACTGTTTTCACCTGTCATTTTTCTCTTAATTCGCTCTCTAGAATGATTAACACATCATTGTACTTTAGCTACGCCACTGTTTTCACCTGTCATTTTTCTCTTAATTCGCTCTCTAGAATGATTAACCCATCATTGTACTTTAGCTACGCCACTGTTTTCACCTGTCATTTTTCTCTTAATTCGCTCTCTAGAATGATTAACACATCATTGTACTTTAGCTACGCCACTGTTTTCACCTGTCATTTTTCTCTTAATTCGCTCTCTAGAATGATTAACACATCATTGTACTTTAGCTACGCCACTGTTTTCACCTGTCATTTTTCTCTTAATTCGCTCTCTAGAATGATTAACACATCATTGTACTTTAGCTACGCCACTGTTTTCACCTGTCATTTTTCTCTTAATTCGCTCTCTAGAATGATTAACACATCATTGTACTTTAGCTACGCCACTGTTTTCACCTGTCATTTTTCTCTTAATTCGCTCTCTAGAATGATTAACACATCATTGTACTTTAGCTACGCCACTGTTTTCACCTGTCATTTTTCTCTTAATTCGCTCTCTAGAATGATTAACACATCATTGTACTTTAGCTACGCCACTGTTTTCACCTGTCATTTTTCTCTTAATTCGCTCTCTAGAATGATTAACACATCATTGTACTTTAGCTACGCCACTGTTTTCACCTGTCATTTTTCTCTTAATTCGCTCTCTAGAATGATTAACACATCATTGTACTTTAGCTACGCCACTGTTTTCACCTGTCATTTTTCTCTTAATTCGCTCTCTAGAATGATTAACACATCATTGTACTTTAGCTACGCCACTGTTTTCACCTGTCATTTTTCTCTTAATTCGCTCTCTAGAATGATTAACACATCATTGTACTTTAGCTACGCCACTGTTTTCACCTGTCATTTTTCTCTTAATTCGCTCTCTAGAATGATTAACACATCATTGTACTTTAGCTACGCCACTGTTTTCACCTGTCATTTTTCTCTTAATTCGCTCTCTAGATTGATTAACACATCATTGTACTTTAGCTACGCCACTGTTTTCACCTGTCATTTTTCTCTTAATTCGCTCTCTAGAATGATTAACCCATCATTGTACTTTAGCTACGCCACTGTTTACACCTGTCATTTTTCTCTTAATTCGCTCTCTAGAATGATTAACACATCATTGTACTTTAGCTACGCCACTGTTTTCACCTGTCATTTTTCTCTTAATTCGCTCTCTAGAATGATGAACACATCATTGTACTTTAGCTACGGCACTGTTTTCACATGTCATTTTTCTCATAATTCGCTCTCTAAAATGATTAACCCATCATTGTACTTTAGCTACGCCACTGTTTACACCTGTCATTTTTCTCTTAATTCGCTCTCTAGAATGATTAACACATCATTGTACTTTAGCTACGCCACTGTTTTCACCTGTCATTTTTCTCTTAATTCGCTCTCTAGAATGATTAACCCATCATTGTACTTTAGCTACGCCACTGTTTACACCTGTCATTTTTCTCTTAATTCGCTCTCTAGAATGATGAACACATCATTGTACTTTAGCTACGCCACTGTTTTCACCTGTCATTTTTCTCTTAATTCGCTCTCTAGAATGATGAACACATCATTGTACTTTAGCTACGGCACTGTTTTCACCTGTCATTTTTCTCTTAATTCGCTCTCTAAAATGATTAACCCATCATTGTTCTTTAGCTACGCCACTGTTTTCACCTGTCATTTTTCTCTTAATTCGCTCTCTAAAATGATTAACCCATCATTGTACTTTAGCTACGCCACTGTTTTCACCTGTCATTTTTCTCTTAATTCGCTCTCTAGAATGATTAACACATCATTGTACTTTAGCTACGCCACTGTTTTCACCTGTCATTTTTCTCTTAATTCGCTCTCTAGAATGATTAACACATCATTGTACTTTAGCTACGCCACTGTTTTCACCTGTCATTTTTCTCTTAATTCGCTCTCTAGAATGATTAACCCATCATTGTACTTTAGCTACGCCACTGTTTACACCTGTCATTTTTCTCTTAATTCGCTCTCTAGAATGATGAACACATCATTGTACTTTAGCTACGCCACTGTTTTCACCTGTCATTTTTCTCTTAATTCGCTCTCTAGAATGATGAACACATCATTGTACTTTAGCTACG
>CAXITT010000271.1:385178-400636 GCA_964033795.1 Lymnaea stagnalis
TTTTTTTTTTTTTTTTAATGTAGTGAGTTGTAAAATTTTGACATAGTTAATTGGGGGGAGCCATTGAAAAGTTGACAATTGTTGATTGGGAGGGGGGGGGGCAAAATTGCGTAAAAATTGTTTACGTAATTAATGGAGGACCCCCCAAAAATACTGTAGCTGTTTTAAATAAATTAGGCTGCAAAAGCTTTGAACATTTTAATTTATGTTGTCTAATGTTACGCACTGCCCTCTATTGTGAGAGCTTAATCTCATATTTTATGGCTCGTTCAAACAGTTCCTAACAAAGGACGATACCATAGAGAAATACAATAACACAAATACGGCCCCCAAAACAGTACTAATTCCAATTAATAATATTTATTTAAGTAACTACAAAACAAAAGAAAATATAATTAAAAATCATTAACTTACAGAATATCGGAAGATCATGTACCGGTACACAATTAGTACAATGAGCCAATTAATAATGATGAATGCGAAATAAACTCATATCAGTACACAAAGTTAATACAAGTCTCGTGAAGTTAAAAAAATCTATCAATCTCCCTCCCTCTCTGTGCCTGTCAATCCCTTATATATATGTGGGTTTACTGACGCGTCTAGAAACGCCCTTACTTTTCTAATACAATCGAGAACATTCGACGAGATACTAGTAGACCTACTAACCACGTTTAATTGGAAGCCGGTAGTAAACAAGATACATCAAAGAGATTTAACCACGCCCACAACAAACGTTGCCGTCTGCTAGGAGTCTAATGCGGGGTCAACGAAAGTTCACGCACGGGGAAAAAGTGTACCACATAACACTAATTAATCATGATTTTCTATCTAATCATTTTTACAAAATTAGTTAATAAAGCAGCAGAAAGTATATTTTGTCTTTAAAAATTAATAATGTCATGACGGTGTGTATAAATCAAACGAAGTAGAAAAATTTCTTAATACAAATACAAAATGAGTAATTTAAAAGAAAAATCATACAATTTCCATTAAAATAATAATGATTTAATGACATCCATATTGAGAAAGATATACCACATCATATATTATATATATGAAAGTTTGTTTTTGAGTGGATTTTGCCGCATACGATTTTACATTGGTTGATGGATCTTAACAAATCTTGGCGCATATATCCTTTATTATTATCCGAAATGAACTCTTGGGTGGTCATGAACTTTTTAAAACGCTCCGTTTTATGGCTGGGGGCCCTGATTTCGTTCTTTTTTCCTATATGAATTCTGTAAATAAAATTAACAACAAATGCTCTTACGTGACTGGGTGGATCTTTACCAAAACTAGTACACATAAACTTTATTATCTATATTCAAATACAGAAGGGTAATAAACTCATAACATGCATTCCTTTGGGGCCGGAAATCCTATTTAACTTTTTACTAATATAAGCTCTATAAATATCGAAAGGCTTAGTTAGACGGTCAAGCATCTACTAGCCGAGTGCTCGGTGCTAGCGACTTGTGTGACTGGGTGCTCCCAGTCAACCATGTCGAGAGTCTGATTGACGGGACTGCCCAGCAGATGAGGCAGGCCTGTTCCATACTTGCCTGTGCCATTAAAGAGCAATAGCTCGGTCCCAAAACGTGAATGTAATATTTCAGTTAGACAATACTATGGTTCTATGTGACTGAATGGATCTAGGCCTAGCTTTGTAGCAATGCCCTTCATAGTCCGTATTAACATATGATGGATTTAAAATGAATAATATCCAATTCATTCAGGGCCCGTCTAGACTTTTCCAGAAAGTCGGATATTTTACAAAGGCTTTATATTGTATTTTTAAGCCGATTTTAATGGGAGAACTTTTAAAGTTTACCTTTATTATGTATCTGGCTGATTTTTATAAGGCCCCTACCTCCCCTAAGGTCTAAACAAAATTAACTTGGTACAATTACGGGGCCCATCGTTCCACTTAAATGTACTCTAGTTATCGTCATGCATTTAGTGTGTGTATCATTGTTTTGGTATTTTTACAATAAATCAGTAGAAAACTCATTTGATCAATTTCAATCTAGAATGTTCAGAAAGTTCTACTTTGCTACAATCTAGAATGTTCAGAAAGTTCTACTTTGCTACAATCTAGAATGTTCAGAAAGTTCTACTTTGCTACAATCTAGAATGTTCAGAAAGTTCTACTTTGCTCTAGGAGTAAATATGATGGGACTAAAAAAAGCTGATTGAAATGATAGTTTCGTTCTATTCATCTCTAGACTTTCATTGGAGGATTTTCTCTCAACATACCTTTCACAATCCTATCGGGAACATGATCCACTGGAAACATGAACCCTCCGAGGAACAGGATCCTAAAGGGGAACGAGACAGAAAAGTAAACGGGAACTCACCGGTAACGCGATCCAACGGGAAAAGGGATCAAACCGGGATCGAGTTCCTATCGCGGATATTCCGCCCATTGAAGAAAAGGATCCCACCTGGAAACGGGATCCCAACAGGATTAAATTTCACAGGGATAGGGATACTAACGGGATCGGGAAACCACCGGGATCGGCATGTCACCGGAAACGTGATCCCACAGGGAAAAGGGATTGTACTGTTTTAAACGGGATCCCACTGAGATCGGATTCCCACCGGGATTGGGATTCATTGGGATCGGGATCAACCGGGATCGGGATCAAACCGGGATTGGGATATCATCGGAAATTAGGGTACTTCGGTGAACGGAATCTGATTGGGATCCCATCGACGAAAGAAAGGTTTACACAAGTTGTTATAACAGTGTTTTTATGGGAGACAAGTTATTATTTTTTTTAAATTTAGGGCTATTTTATTAGTTTGTTTTTCACGTGGCATTTAAATGTAATGTTTATAAAAGGCTGTAGAAGTTTTTGTTTTCCACCTTCAATCCCAAGCAACGCCGGGTATATTGCCTAGTGTCTAGATCATCATGAACATTTGTTTTTACGTGGATTGATGCGTGGATCTTGACCAAACTTGGCAAAATGGAACCCATTGAGATCTGGACCATATACTGGAAAATGAGATCATAACAGGGAAAGGATCCATAGGCGATTGGGATCCCAACGGGAAATGGGATCGCTTTGGGATCCCATCTCATTAATATGTTTTTAGAGGAGAAAATTTAAAAGTTTATTTTTTTTCTTAGCGATGTATTTAGCCAAGAAAAGCGTTGATTATTTCAACCAAATCTTAAATACTACCTGATGCGATTTTGTCTTGTATGTATGTTTTGTGATTTATTTGCTTTTGTCCATTTTTTTCAATTATTGTCTATGTCATTATGGCATTTATCTGCGTTAAATGCATTGACATTTAATGTTTCAGTAGCATATTAGCAATCTCTTACAAATATTACGCTTCTGGTGTGAGTGCTTCCATTTACGGGTGCTTTCTAACAAGCTGGCTGCTTCCTATTAAGCGTATTTGGTACTGAGATTATTTTCGTTGTAGCTTTTGCTTTATGCTTTGTATTTTTTGACATATATTTGGGTATGTGAAATGGCGTTTTTATATATAAAAAAAATTACCTTCAAACTCAACGCAACATTGAGTAGTCTAATAAACATCACTAAGTTTTCAATCAAACATCGCTAAATTAGTATAAAATGGAGGCTAATGCTCTTTGCAGTAAATTCTGAAGGCTAATGATCTTTAGAGTATAGTAGGGAGGATAATGATGTTAAGAGCATAGTTGGGACGCTAATGATTATTGGAGTATAGTAGTTAGGATAATAATCTTTATAGTGGGATGCAAATGATCTTTTTAGCATTTTAGGGAGGCTAATGGTCTTTAGATTATAGTTGGGAGGCTGTTGATCTTTATAGTATAGTATTTCGGTTAATGATCTTTATAGTAGGGATGCTAAAGATCTTTGGAGTATAGATTTAAGTCTAGTCGTCTTTGCATTACAGAAGAGAGGCTGGTGATCTTTGTAGTATAGTTCGGGAGCTAATGGTCTTTGTAGTAATAGTTTGGGTGGGGGGGGGGGGGAAAGGGTCTTTGCAGTATAGTATGCAGGCTAGGGAATCCAAACCTTGTGTAATATTGGATGAGTCCCAAAGGGGCGTGACAAATCAAGCTAATGGTCTTTGTAGTAATAGTTTGGGTGGGGGGGGGGGGGCAAGGGTCTTTGCAGTATAGTATGCAGGCTAGGGAATCCAAACCTTGTGTAATATTGGATGAGTCCCAAAGGGGCGTGACAAATCCACTGTCAGTCTACAGCAAAGCCTAAAGCTATTCAGTTTCCCTGATGATTTTTAAATCAAAGATACCGAAGGAGGGGAGTGGGCAGAGTTGAGACTGACTGGCAAGGGTGGAGGTATAAGTGTGACTGTCTGGCGGGGGGTGGGATGGTATAGGTGAGAACGTCTGGCAGGAGTGGTGGTATAGGTGAGACTGTCTGGCAGGGGTGGTGATATATGTGAGACTGTCTGGCAGGGGTGGTGATATATGTGAGACTGTTTGGCAGGGTGGTGATATAGGTGAGACTGTCTGTCAGGGTGGTGGTATAGGCTGAGACTGTCTGTCAGGGGTGGTGATATATTTGAGACTGTCTGGCTGGGTGGTGGTATAGGTGAGACTGTTTGGCAGGGTGGTGGTATAGGTGGGCACGTCTGGCAGGGGTGTTGATATATGTGAGACTATCTGTCAGGGTGGTGGTATAGGTGAGACTGTCTGGCAGGGATAGATAATAGAGGACGCCTCTATAGGCAAGACGCGACTGTGTAGATGATTAGACTGAAAGTATATGGAAGAGTGATAAGGCAGCAACTGGAATATATCGAAGATAATTGTATAATAATTGATATGAAAAACAACTTATTAGTATTAAAAAGACAACCTATTAAGTTGTATAAAAAGACAACATACTAAGTGATACAAAAACATAACCTACTAAATGATAAAAAGACAACCTACAAAGTGTTATAAAAAACAATCTACTAAGTGCTATAAAAGATACAACTTAGAGTAAGAGAAATTCATAATATATGCAAATAAGTTAGGTTTATTCTTAAATATGACTAGATTTAAATATAAATGGGACTGATTAATTTGTAAATGGGACGTAAAATTATTTTTTGAAAAGCATGCTTCATCCCCAAAGGCTCGAAGCGCGGTACAGTCAACCATATTAAAAGAGAAATGAAAAAATCTATATTATACCACATTGAAATACAAAACGCAACATTACAAAAACTACATACAAGAATACCCATTCTAAGTCTTTCATCCCTTGCAAACATAAACAACACAGACCAATATACACCTAGGAGATAATAGCCACCTGGAAAAGATGGTAGACAACATCACCCTAGCAGGTGTTTGCGAAATAGATGTGTTTTCAATTCTACTTTGAAAGACTCCAATGTCTGGCTGTTTCTGAGAGCGTCAGGAAGTGTGTTCCAAATTGTAGGGCCAGCAAATGTGAAAGTGCGCCTTCCGTAAGTCTCAAGGTGAACACGTGGTAGCGAGAGTTTGTAAAATATCGGATGCGCGGAGTTGTCTAGTGGGTACATAGATCGTTATGAGCGCTTTGAGATAGGACGGTGCCAGGTCATGCAAGCAGCGGTAACACAGAGTTGCAATTTTGTACTCTTATGCGAGCGTGGACCGGCAGCCAATGCAACTCTCTCAGAAGTGTTTTAGCATGGTCAAATTTGCGTTTGCGAAGAACGATCATTACTAGAGTTATATGTAAAAAGGACTAGTTATATGTTAATGTTACTAGAGTTTTATGTAAATAGGATGAGTTTTATATACATATATGAGGACGAGGATTATAGGTAAATGCAACTAGAGCTATATGTAAATGGGACTAGAGTAATATGTAAATGGAACTAGAGTAACGTGTAAATGGGACTACAGTAACATGTAAATGGGATTAGAGTAACATGAAAATTGGACTAGAGTAACGTGTAAATGGGACTAGAGTAACGTGTAAATGGGACTAGAGTAACGTGTAAATGGGACTAGAGTAACGTGTAAATGGGACTAGAGTAACATGTAAATGGGACTAGAGTAACATGTAAATGGGACTAGCGTTATTTGTAGATGGGGTAGATATGATTTTTTTTTTTATTGAAATAAATCATTAGAAACTTAGTTTCATGATATCGTATTCAGTAGCATCACTAGGGGTGAGGAATTACTGGCCGCATGATTGACACCAACCCAAGTGACGCCACAGATTATATTAAGAAAAGACATGGAAACGGGGGACACTGAAAACATTCTGATGAAAATCTTGTTTTTCGTCTAATCATGACATTGTGTCATAGACAACATTTTAAATATTACTTTATAAGTATCAGTGCTTGAATTTGGCAATTAAGTACATTATCATTCAGTGGTTCTTAACCTGGGTTCGATCGAACCCCAGGGGTTCAGTGAGTCAGTCTCAGGGGTTCGGCGTGGTCAAGACATACACTCGACTCATGATTCGCGATCGGATTTTGTGAAGTGCGGATGATAGAACTAGCGACCTCGGCCGATGACAGTTCAAATAGGACAGCGCGAGCGTGACAGCAGGACAGTAATAACGTGCGCCAGAGCGAGATACCACGTATCGGTATCTTGATATTTCAATATCGTGGAACCCTTGACGTCACGACACACATACATTACGAATATTGTCAACGCCACCTGTACAGGCGCGCGTTGATCGTGTATTCACGTGCTGGGACGAACATGGGGCAGAACGAACCCAATTTCGTACACCGACTGAGCATCAATTATATATAATTCGCCAGCGAAACTAGAGCAAGAAGCAAGAAGACGACGACGCAGGCTATATATAGATGCGCCAGAGCAAGCAAGACGCAGGCAAATCGTCCCCTCCCTTCCCTTGCCTGTCCATCGTTGGTCTCGAGACATGCGCTTCAGTAAGCTGGGTTAAGAAATGGGCTATGAATTCGAGGTACAGGGCTAATTCTACACAGACGGCAAAAACACGTTTAGCACCTGTCCCCGGGATAACCACCGAACATTAGAATGCTTTCGAACGTTTGCTGGTTATCCCGGGGACAGGTGCTGAATCATGTTTTTGCAGGTGCGTCTGGAATTGGGCCTGTTTTGCTAGAGCACCAACATTGTCATGCAGATTGCTTTAAAAATTCTAAATTCATTCTTATTTTAGCGTACATGGCTGATATCTTCGCAGCTCTCAATCATGGCGGTGGAGTCAATATCATCGAAGCGGAAGAAAACCTGAAGGCTTTTCAAAAATAGCTACCGTTATGGAAACGACGAACAGAAAATGATAACTTCGCAAAATGTCTGTCTCCTGCTAGACGACTGAGTAAGTAATATCGAAGATGTTTCAGTACCCGATTATTCAGTCTTAATGACTACCATTGTCCTATTGAAATACTGTTCAATCGGAAACATTTCAGTACCCATTGAACTGAAGCAAGCAATTGCCACGCACTTAGATGAGCTTGCAAAGTCTCTCGACGGATACTTCCCTGCAAGAGAATCATATCCAGCATGGGTGAGACAGCCGTTCACGTTTAGTGTTGAGACAACAGATGTCAATGATGAATACCTCGATGAAATCATTGAAATTCAGCAGAGCCAGGTTCAACAGCAACTCTTCAGAACAACAAAGCTCTCAACGTTTTGGTGTCAACAAATGGTCACGTACCCATTGCTAAGAAAGCTCTGGAGATTTTCATACCGTTTGTTACAACATATCTTTGCGAGCAATCCTGTTCAAGGATACTGGACATAAAAACGAAGAAAAGGAACAGACTTTGTTGCGAAAATGACACTTGCCAAGGTGAAGCCGCGCATTTCTGAACTGGTCTCTGAAAGGCAACACACTGATTTGCAGTAATTATTCATTAGTATGTTTTTGGTTTTTTGTGTGAAAATGGTGTTTTAATAGTTTTGTTCTTTGAACACAGTGATGTTGTTGTTGCATGGTTCATTGTGTGCACCAGTAAAAGATATACCTGTGTTTTGAATTTGAAAAAAAATCATATTTTATTTTTCCTATTAAGAAGGGTTCGGTGAATGCGCATATGAAACTGGTGGGGTTCAGTAACCCCAACAAGGTTAAGAACCACTGTTATAATTATAAGATTTTTGAAATTATAAATGGATGGTCAAATGACATAGGAATACACATTAATTTGGCATTAATTTTATTAATCTAATTGTAATTATAAACTTACCGTCGTATAATCCAGATTTGCAATTCTTATACATTTATATAAGAGTTGGGCGATTCTTTATCTTTGTACAATATTTGAGGATCATATTTGCCCAACTCCAATGTCCAAGATGTTCCATTAATGTAGGCTATCATTCTTTGAGCAGTGGTATCTTTAATCTTAACATATTCAGTCTTAATGACTGCCGTTGTCCTATTGAAATAGTGTTCAATCTAAACCATTTTTGAAGTCCAATTCTAATTGAATTCAGTCTGATTACTGAAGTCCATTTTCTATCACCGTCAACTATACAATTATTGTAAATTCATTTCCCATTATATATATATTCATCACTGTTAATCTTTGATTATTATCACAGTAAGTACTATGTTTATTCATAAGTTAAATCACATTTACTTGAAAGCTACTAGAATCAATTCAAAACGTATCAAATTTATTCCTGAGGTCCATTTCCGATTATATTTTAAAGGCGGAATTTAAAATCTCAATCAACCACATAATTTGCTGATCACCACAGTGGCATAGCTAGTGTTAGTGCTAGAGTCCAAGACGTTTGCGACTTCCCTTTGACGAAAAAAGACTCTGTAGTTGGGGGAAAAATAATGCCCCTCCATATACAGAAAAAGTGCTCCCGCCTCCAGCCCCCCCCCCCCAACCTACGACACAAAAAGTGCCCCCGCCACCAGCCCCCCCCCCCAACCTACGACACAAGATGACACAAAAAAATAATGTAAAAAATAAAAACAAAACAAAACACCGACATTGGAATAATAGAAATGATAAAATAATACTGCTGTAAATAACACAAATATAAGACAACTTTTCATGAAACAATTCATAAAACAAACATTATTGAATTGATAACCCACTAAATACTAATCGATATGATACTACTGTTATGACACACTAATTACTACTTGATATAATACTAATATTGATAGGACACTCAATTTAAACACATTACTTCTTACAAACCATGGGCCATGGCCATTATGATTGATAAAATCTTACTTCTAAAATTCCACTGTTGGTAACAGATTCATTGAAAGTGCACTACTGTCGCAAGCATTATACTGTTGCAAACGCAAACACACTACTGTTAATGACACGCTTGTCACAAGCAAGAAAGACAGAGTTGACAGCTCTGGCGCAGACGAGTTCTTCCCAACACAGACAATCGTGGGAGGGCATGAGTCTCGTTCAGCTACGGCCGGATGTATGGGACACCGCTAACACATCAAATCCCAATAGCTGGAATCTCGTTTTATGTTCAGCGTTGGGTCGTGGCGTAACATGGGTTACAGGCCACCCTAAAATAATGTCAACAAAATAATGGGGAGGGGAGGGAAAGTTGACAATTGTTCACAAGGGGTTGGGTGGAGTCAAATAACGTCAGCATGTATATTTTCATTTGATATATATAAAAACTAAAACCATAGCCATAGGGAGTCAGACACCGAGATAATGACTCATTTGGCCTAATAAGAAATTACAATCTGTCCCGCAATAAAAAAAAAAACAACTAAATGCGGCCAATGCAAGTGTGTGCTAAAAGATCGCGGTAATGTTAATAATTGCACAGAGATTTTTTAAACACAATTCTATTTTAAGCGCTGAATAGTTAAACTATGCAACAGAGATGTCAGCCGGTTGTATTATAATGATGATGAATGAGTATTGCCAATGAGGATTTTTTGTTTTTAAAATGAAGGTTACAATAGAGTTATTTTTTTTAATTTTAGACTGTCAATAAATATACCAACAATAATTTAGCCTTTACCTATTCAATAAATCGTGCAATAAAATTGATTTGACTTAAATTCAAATTGTTACAAATGTCAGATTTTTTAAACGTTTTTTTTAAAATGTTTAATGTTTTTTAAATTTTTTTTTTAAAATTTTTTTTTTTTTTTTTCCCCCCCCCCCCCCCCCCCGATTTTATTTTCGTAAACAACAGAGTAATATCCATAGTTATTTTATTTATTTTTTATTTTTTTATTTTTTTTTTGTGTAACAGTGTTATAATATTGGTATGTCAATCCTTGGTGGTAACATTGTTAATACTTTGTATGGCCTGCTGCTGATGATTGAATAATTGATTCAATCCAGTATCCACTTGTCATACTCAATTGTTTCTCTCTCTCCAAGAATGTGACAACGTCCAATTGTGCAATTTACAGTACTTTGTTAAATATAATTAATAAGTCAAATAATAAATCTTGCTAAATCTCCTGTAACAA
The DNA here is from genome assembly GCA_964033795.1 of Lymnaea stagnalis. NCBI lineage: Eukaryota > Metazoa > Mollusca > Gastropoda > Lymnaeidae > Lymnaea > Lymnaea stagnalis. The sequence continues at coordinate 395,591 of CAXITT010000271.1, forward strand.
TTCTAGGATGCAATGAATAAATACACACGTTCAATATCCCATCTCATAATAATTTAATAAACCAATATGTCTGCAAACTTTAAGAAACAATCGTACACTCTCACTTGCTCTACTTAACGTGTACTCTATCTCCGCTCTAAAACTAGTTCCCGCTTTTCTCGTGATTACATCGCTCTCATTATCACTCCGCCATCGTGTCGTGAGAATGAATATTAGGGTCATGTGAAAAATATATTTAACTTGGTCTGTTTCTGTTGGGGGAGGGGTGTATTTTGACATAATTAATGAACGGGGGGGGGGGGCGAGGTGGGCAAACCTTGCCTACAACNGGGGGGGGGGGGGGGGGGGGGCGAGGTGGGCAAACCTTGCCTACAACACTGTATTAATGAACCAGGATTTTTTTCACCCCCTTCCACGAATGAGCGTAGTGAGATATTGTGTCATCCGAGGCCGATTTGAGTTTGTCACAGCTCCCCAAAAACATTGTATTTTAATGGTCAATACAAAATGATTTTTTTTTAAATACTTTAATAACTAACATAGATCTATTTCTAAAAAGCAAGCAATGTGGGGATTCTTCAGGCATATGACCGGAAGGGGGGGGGGAGGAGGAATTGGTTAAAAATGGTGATGTAATTAATGGTCGGCTCCTTATTACAATTTGTCTTATCTTATTTGTCCGAAAAAGTCAAGCGCAGATCCATCTGACATTCCAAAAATAGCATCGCAACAATAAAAACATAGGCATTCTTTTTCGACTGTGCTTTAATTCTTCTCAAAGGGATTAAATTTATTTAAGAAATTTTTTTGTTCAAAGCAATGTTGACCAAGGCTCTATTAACCGGTGCCAACGCTGTCCAATTCAAGGTTTCTTTCAGGCAAGTCTACAGGGGGTGGGAGGCACTTCCCCACCCCCGGGGAAAGTGAAGTGCCCCCCACTCCCGCGGTGCATATATATGTACAACAAAAGTCATAAATATATTTTATAAAAAAAAACTACCAAAATATATAATGTATCGAAACTTCGCCGCGCCCGATTATGAGCAGAAGTATTACTTCCTATTTGCATTTATCAGTATTTTTAGATCTTAATTATTTTTGAAAATTCACAAGTTCAAGACTTGAATAACACTGTAATAGACGAAATTTGCTTCAATTTTAATATCTATCATTTTAATACATTTCTCGCTAAGTATCAAACATGAGTAATTTTTCATGTTTTCAAATTGTATTGCATAAAAAAGCATGTCTTTTAAATTAGAGAATGGTAAGTTGAATGGTGGCATAATGCTAGAAAAAAAATGAAATCTTTAAAAAATGATAAATATATAATTATTTTTAACAAAAATTACCAATTCAAAGCAATAATACAAATTGTACAAAATTGTAAAGTTTTAAATGATGCCTGCGGTGCGTTCACCGTGTAACATTATAATAGCAGTGCGTTCATCAAATAGCGAAAGCTTTTATGTTCTCTTTAAATGTACTAACAAAGTTTCCTGAACAATGGGCATAGGCTATAATTAGCTAGAGCCAGTCAAGCAAGGGAACATACAGCTTGGCACCAGTCACGACGCAGAAGTTGTTTGAATGTTTTATTTCGGGGCTCCAACTCCAACACGATCTCCAACAGTTCTGACCGAGACCAGCTGCAACAGGATCTCAATCGCTTAGCTGAGAAAGTCATGCGTTGGGACATGGAATCGCATCCTAACAAGCGCCAGACACTTTGTCTCTAGAAGTGGTACTCCTCTACACCACGATAATGTACTGCATGGCCGTATACTTGACCAAGTTTCCTCCATAAGGTAACTCGATGTTACCATTCAAAGAGAGGTCTGCAGGGTTGATCATATTAACAATGGGTGTAACCAGGACAGCAAGACCCTAGGGTTCTTAAGGCAAACATCTAAAAAACGGCAATTCCATTGTGAGAGAAAAAGCCTATCACGCCTTTGTCCGGCAACTTTTAGATTACACATCGACAGCTTGGGGGGGGGGGCGGTCTAACGACGAGCAGCACACGTTGTTTTGAACTACTACAGGAACACCTCTAGTGTTGGCAGCATATTGAAAAACACCATTGGAGGAAGCAAGGCGATTATCCAGGCTCTGCATGATGTACAAGATAAAATGGGCGGGTCCACTGCTCTAGCTTTAACAGAAACTCGTCCCTCACCCATGTACGTGGCCATGACAGAAAGTTCAAGCTAGAAGACAGTACAGGAACTGCTCATTTTTGCATCAAGGACCACTACAAGCTTCCAAAAGAAGCAGATGGCGACAACACTTCCTCCAATAGTCTCAGGCCTTCCAAACATGATACCCTCGCTGAGTAGCCCTTGCAACCACGGAAATATTTTCTTCAATACCAGGCACAGAGACATTGCTAGTCCCTCTACATAGATAGGAGCCAGAATAATCAATACATTGTTCCCTTTATATATAGAAGAAGAACAAGGGAACCAGTGGCGTCATAGTTGTCGGAATGTTTCATTGTGTCATTATTACCCGCAATTTCCGGGTTTTGAATTCAGAGTTTCCTTCTCTTCGATCAATTGCCACCCAATATTAAAGAGCGCATCCACCCGGGACCATTATTATGGCTAATTTTGGCGCTCCCCATCAGAAAATCTGAAAAGCTGTCTTGAAATAGTTTAAAAGTAATATTGAATTCAAGTATGCGCCAAATGCATCCTGTACCGGTACTCTTAATTTATCCTCTATTTCTGCACTACCCTCCCTAAAAGCATATCAGTGTTAAAGTACGCGGTATGAATATAACGCTTTGCCAAATAGTTAATCAAAGGAATTCAACTATTTATGGCTCTCTGCGTCATAATGTATGGCACTCTGCGTCATAATGTATGGCACTCTGCGTCATAATGTATGGCTCTCTGCGTCATAATGTATGGCACTCTGCGTCATAATGTATGGCACTCTGCGTCATAATGTATGGCACTCTGCGTCATAATGTATGGCACTCTGCGTCATAATGCATGGCACTCTGCGTTATAATGTATGGCACTCTGCGTCATAATGTCTTTCCCAGATCAGGTATATTCGAAAATGCACCTCTAGATATTGAAATAATCAAATTTTCTACAGAACATACTGACTCCCTCCCTTCACGATATAAACTCTGCTGTTATCCGAAAATGCCGCCCCTCTAAATAATTTAAAATTAACATCCCATTCATCCGCTTTCTACGCCTCTGGTAGAGATGTAACTAGAGAATTTGGTGCCAATGAACAAGATTCATTTTACTTTCTCCCTCAATTCTGAAATCCATTATTTTTATCCATTAAATACCGGCAAATTGCACCCCCTTAAGTCTAGGGACATCACTCCCTTCTGCTCCACCGAAAATCTGAAATCCCCCCCCCCCAACCCCGTGGGACATTGTCTGAAAGAAACACTGGTGCCATGAAGAAACTTCAAGGCTGTTTCACTAAATTTTAATAAACTGTTTTACATTGATATTATAAATCTCGCCTACGATAAGAGAACATTTAAATTTGCTTAAATGATTTTGTGATATTTTTTAAATAGAAAAGCCGGCTCTATTTGATCTTAAGTCAATAAAATATTGAATTTAAGAAAAACGAAATTTAACATCTTACACATATCAACCTTGTAAAGTGAGTAAAAAAACAAGTCAAGTTTTATGGACGAAAGTCAAGAAATATAACTTGATATCACATCCTGTGAAAAGGTTTTTACGGCTTGACTCCCTTAGATCGAATGTAAAATATGCTCCATTATCAGAAATTTTCAAGATGTACCATTGATTTGTTCTCACCTGTTGGGTGTAAGGGTGGTGGTGTTGATTATGCCAATTTTTTCTATTTAAGGGCTGGTTTGGATTCGAGGTTGACCCATATTTCTGGGATTCTGTGTCATTTACTGAATGTTTATAAAACAAATGATTTACCATTTTGTTCTTGTTTGATCCCCCTTCTTCCATCCAGTATTACTCTCGGATAATTTCCTCCAGAAGGAGGGGGGGGGGCTTTTGGGGGGGGGCAGTGCCAATGATAGGGGGAGGCAGAGGGGACAGATCTCCCCCGAGCACCAGATTTGTGAGGGCACCAAAATTTTCATAAATGTAGCGGGGGAAAAAAGGGGGGGGGGGGTAATTCTTGTCCCCCGGCGCTGAAAGAAGTACGGATGGGATTGTCTAGCCAGGTGTCATTTTTCATTAGACCCCCCCCCTAATTTAGGAGTGTCATTCTAGGAGTTCTTTTCATGAGAGAGAGGGCGCCAAAAATATTTGCTGGCCGATGGTGGCACTAATAATTACGCCCCAAGGCCGTGCACCAAAATGGGCAATACTAATTATTAGGAATTAAGGAAAAAATTGTGGGCCATTTTTATCGGGAAGTAGGGCACAAGAGGAGGACGCCGATTACCTTAGAGCGGAAAAGTGGGAGGGGTCGGGGGATCACTTCCACAGAAATTTTCTGATAATTTAAAAATGAAGAGGAGCATCTGGATTCGGTGTTTCTAATATTAGACTAATTGATCGGGGGATGGATTTGTTCAAGCATCCGGGGACGGCATTATTGCACCCACTACTATACATAAACTGAATTCACTCCGGTTGTGACGCGTCCACTGGTAATGCATTGACACACATTTGACATTCACTTCAAGGGGAGTTGGAGGGGGGAGGGGGAGAGGGGCTTGACATCCTCTGGGGACGACGAACACTCCCCCTCCCCCCTTTTTGTTTTGTTTTCTTCTTTTTTTACTTTTTAGTTATCTTTGATAGAATATTTTAGATAATTATTTTTGTATTTTCATCTTTTTGATGTCAAAATTAAGTTCAAAAATAAATTTTGAAGCCAAATTAAAGGGAATTAATATAAATCAGGCACTGAATATACGTTTTTAATTTTCAAATCCTCAGGATCAGGGTTGTGCAATTTTTTGTGCGGAGGGCCACATTGACAAATGTAAAGCTACAACATCAAAATGAGATGGCATCGGTGGCTCATCAAGCGCTAGCTCTTAATACCACCCTCCCCCCCCCCCCCCCCCCC
>CAXITT010000271.1:400698-445879 GCA_964033795.1 Lymnaea stagnalis
CCCCCCCCCCCCCCGCACACACTCATACAGGCCGCCGCCCGCCGCCCGCCGCCAGACCGTGAGGAAGCGATGCGGGAACCTCCCCCCTGGCCTGGGAGACGTCCCGTCAACTGAAAACCTTGCGTTTAAAGCGTTCGTGGTCCACTCTCCTTGGGTATGAAAGGTGTTACGTTCCCCCCCCTCCCCTTCCCCACCGTCCAGGGACGAAAGCTAGGACAAAACGGTCACCCAGGAGCGGCTCTCTTAGGGCCGCGTAGCTAAAATCACCGGCAAGGGTTTTAACTGCCTTCCAGGCCTCATATCCATTAACGGCAACGAGAAATCATTGCGTTGCTCCCGTTGCGTTGTGATAACTCCGTTCGGGGCCGCTCTTATATTATGTCCAATAAAAACGTCTCTAGTCTATATTTAAATCGGTAAATTCACATTTTATTATTATAAAAATGACAACATTTAAGGATTGTTTTTTTATTTTTTAAAGTAGAAAATTAGAAAGTAAATTTCTAAAAAATGTTAAAATAATCATGACATTCTGTAAAATTCAGCAAAATGACTTGCCTTCGAGGGTCGCATAATTATCAGTTTGCCCACACTTGCCTTAGATCATGTATGAAAGCTTCTATCATGAAAATTAACTATAAAGCTGCATATATTTGACATAGATTTTTCTTTATTTAAAGAAAAAGCTTGAACGTGTTATTTGCTGTAAAATGGGTTTTGGCAAAGAAAGCTTTCTATTAAATATAGTTGGCTAACATTAAATCCAAACGATATCTTTAAGTTAGAATAAATGACCTGATGTTATCGAGATAATAATGGTAGGTTCTTTGCGATAATTTCTATAACTGTAATGCAAAAAACTCATCCCAATTCATAACTGTTAATTAAAATGTAAGGATATTTTCGTTTCTAACCTCATTAAGTTTTGAGAAGTGTATCTGCTATATAAGTAAATCATGAATATCAAAACTCAATCATTTTACACACTGGAAAATTAAATTTTGACAAATGATACGCGTACCCTACATCCTTTCACGCTCCTGAACTACTTTTCCCCCATGACCTTAAATTACCCAGTCTAAATTATATCACTTTTGTCACAAAAGAAGTTAATTGAGGGACAATTACAACGCTAGTGAAATACTTTGGATTTACACTTTTCGTGCCCCCTTTTCTCTCTTAAATTTAGAACAAAAACTGTATATATGATTTTACATATTTTGTGTTACAGGAAATCGATATATCTTCATCAAAAATTTAAACACATTTTAGCCTTTGTTAAAAATTATACATTATCAGAATATCGTAAAAAAAAGAATTCTTTTATCTAAGAAGAATCTCGCAACTGTTTTTCACGCCTATGATTTGACTATTAAAAAAATTAAATTGTTAATTTTATACAAATAAACACCATTACTTTTTGCAAAATAACAACAAAAATAAATTTTCATTTAAAAAAAAAAGAAAGAAAATATTAAACCCATCCTTCATTTGTCAAAATTTAATTTTCCAGTGTGTAAAATGATTGAGTTTTGATATTCATGATATACTTATATAAATGTACCCAAGATTGTTAACGCCATTGATTTTCTTAATTGGTAAACATGTGTTTATTTGTAAAAAGAGAATTTAACACCTCTTTTTTCACAAATGTTATATCATAGCATTTTAGTATATACGTAAAAATGTTAACATCCTATTTCCTACATTTCATATTAGTGTACCCAAGAAGGTCAAATTCATTCCTTTATTTTGAGAAGTATCTTGGGCTGCCCCGGGCAAAGTGACCAACCTCTCCCTCACCCAGATAAATTTTGAAAATCTTCCTACGGATTGTTTTTTTTGCACTGCATATGGTTGGCTCTTTTTTGTATGAGTTATAAGTGGATTAGTGAATGATGTATCGCATTTTCTTATTAGAATTTTATTTAAAGGTTAGTTTTTATTACGTAATAAATTTAATAAAAGTATATTTTTGGAATCAAAAAAAGGCCAAACATTTAAATGTAAAAATATACAAAGCAAAAATATGTATGTTTAATTAACAATAATTAAAAAATTTTAAGAAACCTAAGAGTTTTGGGAAATAGGCTATTCCACGTTGACGTCATTTGCGTGATTTTTTAGAATAAATTTATTTTAATTTTAATTCGCAGTTTTCGAACTAAAACGAATGATGCTTGGTTTTTTCCCAAACATTGTTAAAAGTCTAAACATATAAGACTATTTACACTCAATAAATTGTGGTCTTATATAGCGCGGTACTCAGCCTAGGGCTGGGTTCACCAAGCTGTACAAAAATACATAATCATACATTTCTAAAAAAAAAAAAAAAATAAAAGCGTGTAACCAAAACCAGAAAGACGAAGGGAATGTACAAACTACGCGTGCCTGCGGAGGACTGAAGCTGTCGAAGGTGTGACTTGACAAAAAAAAAAAAACATAAACAAACATTTACAAAAAAAAAAAAAAATAAAAGCGTGTAACCAAAACCAGAAAGACGAAGGGAATGTACAAACTACGCGTGCCTGCGGAGGACTGAAGCTGTCGAAGGTGTGACTTGACAAAAAGAAGTTCAGATAGATAGGCAGGAATCCGAGAAAAAGTTACAGAGAAAAGACTTGTCGATGAGAGCCTATATAGTGAGACTATAAAAGGATTGGAGTAGTGGTGTGACGTGATCACGTTTTCTCTGCATATAGCAATAGTCTAGCAGCTGAGTTTTCAACTTTCTGAAGTTTTTCTATGTAGTGCTTTGGTGAATCTGACAGAAGTGAGTAGCAATAGTCAAGGCGAGAGAGAACAAGAGTTGATCTGACGGATAGCGGTATATGCCCAAAAACAAATATGTGAATATATTTATCAAGAGACATGTTGTTCATCGGCATCCTTCCGTCTCGTGAGACGATGGTGCATCACCGTTGGGTTGCATTTTCTCGAGTGGCTGTGCAGTTCTATCCTCTAGTGACAGTGTCTACCACAATTTATACACATGAGTTCCGTGCTTTCTCCTAGCCCTTCTGTCTGCAGCCTCTTCAATTCTTCGCTCCTCGGCTACCATGACGCCCTCTTTGACAACTGTGCGCCACATAGATCGGTCTTCTGCCTTATACTCCCAGTCACTGGTATGTATTTTGGCTGCTTTCATGTCTCCTTGACAGACATTTTTAAACCTGTTTTCCTCTTTCCTGAAGCAAGTTCACCATATAGGAATGCAGCCGGGACTCATTCTTTTAACATGACCTAGCCATCTCAGGCGTCTTTCACTGATTGTGAACATGCTTTGGGTATTCGCACGCATTATGACCTCCCTATTAGTCTTTTTTTCTTGCCATCTAATACCAAGGATGCGACGCAGGCATCTCATATGGAAGCTATTATAAGCTTGCGCTCTAGGGATGTATAGGTGGTTCATATCTCACTCCCGTATAGTAGTGTACTGATGACACAGTTTAGCTTTCTCCGTTAGCCTGGTGTTTTGCCAGACCCATTTATTTAGTTTAGCCATTGTGGCAGCTGCCTTGCCGATTCTGCTGTTAATTTCTTCTTCAATGGACATTGATTGGAGACCCTGGACCGCAGGTAGGTGAAGCTGTCCACAACCTCCAAGTTTTCATTATCGATTTTTATGTTAGGTGGAGGTCGAGTGTCTTGAGCTGATTTGCAGACCAAATTCTTTACAGGCATTGGAGAAGCTTGACACGAGTTGCAAACCAGTTTCTGTGTGAGCATCATCCGCAAATAGTAGCTTGCGAATTAGGACATCTGTCGTATTGGTCTTGGCTCTTGTTGAAAAGTCCTCCATCGGTTCTGGTGTGTAACCAGATTCCCTCATCCTTGAATGCGTATCGAAGTAGTACAGAGAAGAATATTGCGAACAGTGGTGGTGCGAGTACAGAACCTTGTTTAACTCCGCTTCTGACTGGAAAGGCATCTGACTTGGCTCCATTGAACTGCACTGTGCCCTGCATATTTTCATGGAACTCTCTGATGATGGCAAGTAGGTAAGGGGTACAGCCGATTTTTGCCAGTATTTTGAATAGCCATTTGCGACTGACGTAATCAAAGGCTTTTGTAAGGTCCAAAAAGGCAATGTACAGTGTCATCTGCTGCTCTCTACATTTTTCCTGGAGCTGTCGTATGGAGAACACCATGTCTATGGTAGACCACCCAGACCGAAAACCGCACTGAGATTCTGGATATATGCGGGATGCTAGACTTTGTAAACGTGTTAGTATGACACGGAAAAAGGCCTTTCCTACAATACTAAGGAGTGAAATGTCGCGATAATTATTGCAATCACTCCTAACACCTCTGTTTTTATATAGTGGGACTATATTTGATCCTTTAGGTCTGGGGGGATGTAGCGCTGTTCCCAGCAGAGGAATCTCATGCAATGGTTGGAGTAAAGCTGTCTTGCCACTCTTTAGAGCCTCTGGTGGTATTCCATCATCCCCAGGTGCTTTTTCCACAAGCTAGGCTTTGCTCAGCTCTTCCTGTGAGGGCACGAATTCAAGTTCTTCCATGAGTGGCATATCTGGGATGTCATCTAGAGCGGTCCTGGAACCCATGGTAACTGTTAAACACAATTCCAGATAATGCTCAACCCACCATTTTAGCTGTGCTGTCTGATCTTGGATAATTTCTCCCATTTTGGACTTTTTGATGTTTTCGTACATTGCTTTTGCATCGCCCATATCTGCAGCTGATTGTATGCTGGAACAGAGGTTAAAGCAATAGGTATTGGCACTATTACGTGTAACCTTTTGAGCAAGTGACTTGGCTGTTTTTAAGGCATGCAACCTGTCGGGTGTAGGCTTTTCCTTGTATGTCTTCAGTGACAGGTTTCATCTCGTCCCAATGTTCATTTTTATATTGCGGATGTATAGAGAAGCTGCCACTATTTCAAGATGGCTACTGAGATTTTGGAAGATCAGATTGTAGTTTAGATCAGGAATCACGGTATGTTTACATGCAAAGGCGATTCTCAGACAAAATTTCTCAATTGCGAGCTAACTGCTAAAAACTGCCTTTCTCTAGAGGAAAATACCAAAAATTGGTGTATGATTGTGAAAATTGCTTGGATAAAAATGTAACGAGACTGCTGAAACGCTATGATGTAAAGGCGGTAGAGAACAAAAGTAAGTTTATCTATCCTGTTAAAGAAGGTATTCTGAATTATTTGACGTTATTCGCGAGGCTCATTTGGCAGTGGGACAAGAAGGAAGAGACTGAATGTTGAAGAATTTTCACGTAAGTACAAGAACATTACTTGTAATGATATTGAACTGTGAGACCTTTGTGCCAGAAGAGAAAAAGGAGTCAAAAAGGGTGTTTTGGTGAAGCCTATGTTTTTTTTCTGAATTCGACCCCCGAGTTCAGGACGATATTTTAAGAAATGAATTTACATTCCCTGTCAGGTTGAGACTGTTCAGTCTATTATCAGTCTCATGCTGATAGGGAATGTAAATTCATAATGGTGTGCCAAGATCATCTTACAAAGTTTGTGGTTCTAAGGGCTCTAATATTAAAGATGGAGGAAATATTTAAGTTGCAAGGCTTCTAGAGTTCAATTTGCCAGGAATTTAACAACAGGCCATGGTAAACCATGCCTCTCACAAACCCAGGACATTAGCGAAAGAGCTAATCAAGACATGTAAAATATCTAAACAGCTAACCAAGACATCTATGTGCTTGGACGAGATGAAAAAACTGACCACTGGTCTCATGGATTACGATTACTGATGAAGAAAGTGCCTTTCATTCTCCGCCTAAGAAAACGGCTTATGAAGCTCTGTTTCGTTGCAAAGCTAAAGTGGACATCGCAAAAATTAAAAGCACGAACAGCAGAAAGAAGCTAATAATCAAGATTCAAGATACGGAGTCTAATACACAGATTTCTGAAGAGGATGCAACCGATAATTGAGGTGACCAAAAAAAGGGTGCTGTTTTTTGTGAAAAAGGGCGCTGTGTTTTTTTGTTGTGTCTGCTCAAAAGAATGCCGAAACCGTAACCGTAACCAGGGCAGAGTTTTATCTGTGGGCATGCTGCTAAAGACGATGGAGACGAGGAAATAGAAGGTTGTAGTATTGGTATTTTATGCAGCTTGTGTCAAAATGAAGATTCATCTGTAGATGCAAGAAACGATTATAAATCGAACCTTGAAATTCAGGCCAAAAAAAAAGAAAATAAACTCTGTCCCAAAATTTGTTGTTATCTTTCGTTTTCAAAAATATTTTTTCCATTTTAAAAAAAAACATGTTCTTTACGTTCTTTTAAAACTTTACTTGAAATATCATTGTCATTATATATAATATCTAAAAACTTAAAATGCGAACATAAAATACTTGTACATTGCCTAAAACCGACAGGCATTCCATAAAATGCCGCATTTCACTCATTGCCGGTTTGAGAAGAGTTAAAAAATTTTGTTAGTGGGTATTGCACAACTATATTGTGTCCATCGTAGCTATCAAAGAATCTGTATTAAAATTTCCGCTAGCGTTTACGAGTGAGGGAAATTTCGAGCCTGTCAGTTCAATTTTCAAATCCTATTTTCAAATCAAAATTAAATCTCCCATGAGAGAAATGTACTCAAAACCAGGGCAGCGTGTTAGTGATGCATATGACAAAGATTTCTGCATTTCTCAGAGAAAAAAGCAAAGTAATCGTGGAGTCAGGCACACCATTCATGTTCTTTTACATTCTTCTATCACAGTTATTATGCCATTTTGTCTCTTTTGATATGTGCTTTCGATAGAGGCATAATGCAGTCTCTCATTTTCTTTATGTGCACTAATTGAAAATGTGCCTCTCCCACATTTAATATGTCCTTCTCATTGTTGCCTTTCTTTCATAATCATATTAAATCGTTCTTCCAAATAATTCATTATTTTATTCTCTAAATTTCATGACGTTCGACTCCAAAATTCCATTTTTTTTTCTCTCACATCTTTCTGTCATATTCATTAAGCTCCTCTCACATTCATGTCCTTTTATATTTATAACTCTAATTCTTTAACATTTCGTTAGTAAAAAGTTAGGCAGTCACCATTTTTAGCAACAATACAATAATAATGGGGAAGAAATAATTCCTTTGTGTTTCCGTAGAGATGTGACGCATCTATTAGGTGTCGTCTTATTTAAGTAAACTTGGGGTTTGCAATCTCACGAAGAGATACTGATCTTCCATTCCCCGGTGTCAGATTGGGGAAAGCCCACCAGATATGGAGGGTACAGGGAAATAAAATGACTGGGGCGGACCAAAATCAGGACCATGTATGAAGTGGAAGGATCCACATAAGGTAGGAAAAAAACAAAACAAAGGAAAGCTCTAAGGGGCAACCTCCCAGACGATTGTGCGGAGGGTTAATGTTTCTCGGCAACGTAAAAAAAATCAACGTTACGAAAGCCAAGCAACAGAACTGATACCAATGGAAATGACCTTTGGACTTTATTTTGGGGTTTTTGGATCTACTAAAATTTCAATTGCTCCAAAGAATTCCATGGAAAAATTCAGACATCCTCAAAACAAGAATAAACATTATTTTATAGTGGTGGCAACAACAACACATCAGGAACAGGATTTGCCGTGAAATAAAAAAGCTGTCACTGCAGTCATATGCTTCAAACAAGAAAACAAAAGATTGTGTTCTCTTCGAGGAAAAATGTTCAATATAACACTCATCAATGTACATGCTCCAACGGAAGACATGGAAGATCAGGATCAAAAATCCTTTTATAAGAAACTGGAAAAGACATGATATTAAGATAGTGATAAGAAAATTCAATGCCAAATTAGCAAAGAAAAGGTGTTCATGCCAACTATTGGCCAGGATAGTCTGCCCAAAGAATAAAATGACAATGGGATCCGACTCATAGACTTTGCGGTAGGAAAAGGGTAGCACAAAAATATACAATAAAGCTACTTGGAATGAACCACATGGAATCACCCGCAATTAAATCGATCATGTTTGGAGACATGGATTAGATGTATTAGATAAGAGGAAAGACGCAGACTCGGATCATGTAAGGGTGAAATATTGTCGTAATCAGAGAAACGATACGATTACTAAAAGCTGTCCCATTAATTGCAAAAGCATACCAGAATGAACTAGAAGCACAATTAGAAGCATCGCAAGAGGAAGTAAATGGGGAAAACAACATACATGATGAGGGATGGGACAAAATGACATGAAAAGATCAGCTGAAAAAGTAGTGGGATTTCAGCAAGCCAACACTAGAGTAGGCTGGATCGACAATGAATGCAGCGAGACTATGGAAGAAAGAAACATGCACGAATGATCATGTTACAAAGGGAAACCAGAAAGACAACACAAAACATGCAAGGAAGCCATAGAAGGAAAGCATGAAAAAATGTGTAGGAAGTAAAAGAGGGAATAGGAAATAAACTAAAGAAAATAGAGGATTTATCAAGAGAGGAAAGAAGCGGATATTTATAAGAGGAATGTACATATGTACATGAAAATAAAAGAATGGATACCAAGTCAGACTGCAAATGTGTGAGGGTAACAGTGGAGAATTAATAATAAAGTATCCGAGAGCAACAGAGAATTAATAATAAAGTATCGGAGAGGCTGGGCATACTGAATGCAGAAAATAGACAAGAAGATTATCAGACAATGGCCAACCCTAGAGAAAACGAAAAAAAATTAATTACATGAAAAATCATAAAGATCCCGGACGACTTTTTCACAGCAGAACTGATTAAATATGGAGGAAAAGAAATACAAAATCAGATATTAAATGTTGAAAGAAGAGAAAATACCAACAGAAAGGAAAACAGCATTAATAAATACACAAGAAAGGCTCCTAACTTCAGTACACAAAACAGAGATGAATCTCCGTATTAAATGTTACATACAAAATAATGACGAAATTTATATAAAAAAATAACAGATTAACGACTGATCAGATGTTCACCATCAGATGCCTACTAGAAAATGCTATGAATTAACTCTTTTTGGACTATAAAATGGGCTATGACAAAATCAAAAGAAATTTTGTATATGAGACTGCAGCATTACTGACGAGTTACACTGAACAACTCAAAAAGCAAAATCAAATTTCCAGAAGAATATTAGTTTTCTTACATCATTTTACCTAAAACTTCTTCCTGCACTCTTAATCTTATCCACTACCAAAAGATTCAATAAATCCCCAAAAGTTTCTGTGAATCCGGCATAGCTTACCGGGATCACTTAGTCTTCGTAGGTTGGTACCAAATTATGGTACTTAACACACTTCATTGAATCCTGCTTGAGTTGAGTCAACAGCTTTCTTCTCTGACTGTCAAAAACAGGGTCATTATTTTGTCTTGAGTGTCAAAAAGGATTTATCTTTCTATCCACTTAAATTCATTTTTTCTCTATACTCCTGGTATCCATGTTTTATACTAATGATGAGGAAGGAAAAGTGGTAATAGAAAAATGTAAAAGAAAAAAATCATCCAGACTAATAAATTTATTAAATTTAATTATTTTTATATAAAACAAAAATTATATATATTTTCTATCTATAGAAAGAAAATATGACTTACCAGTTAAGAAAATACAAATAAAATAAGTATCTTTATCTTACGGATCTCTGGACTACCGGTCTTAGTCTTATCACTAATGTAGTGTTAAATAGAGGTACAGCAGAGTGCACAGCAGGATACAGGCAAGGAAGCGGTTTACCGTAAAACCGGGGAACAGCACAGCAGAAACAACATAGCAGGATGCAGGCCCAGTGGGATACGAGCCCAAAAGGATACAGGCCAGGAAGCGGTTTATCAAAGAACAGCACAGAAGCATGCAATGATTGCAGGATGGCACGTTCAGCAGGATTCACGACCAGCATGCAGGCACGGCAGGTTAGAGGAGCCCAATCCTGCTTTTTTATTTATTTATTTTTTTTTTTCAAACTCTTGTTCTAAATACATGTTATAACGATCACTAAACGAAAATTCTAACCAATATTACATTTATTTGTAATAAATTAGTCGTCACGATCTGAAGTATTCCCTGACAACAAGGGAGTCTGAATGAGGACCTTCGTGATCTGAAGTATTCCCTGACAACAAGGGAGTCTGAATGAGGACCTTCGTGATCTGAAGTATTCCCTGACAACAAGGGAGTCTGAATGAGGACCTTCGTGATCTGAAGTATTCCCTGTCAACAAGGGAGTCTGAATGAGGACCTTCGTGATCTGAAGTATTCCCTGACAAGAAAGGAGTCTGAATGAGAACATAGTGGTCTGAAATATTCCCGAGGTGATATGCTAAACCTCACGTTACCACCCATTATTCCCCTTCTTCCACTTACCCCCTCCTCCACAGCCCCCTCCTCCCCATACATTCCCCCCACCTTCCCCAAACTGCACAACAAACCTCTCCTCTCCTCCCCCAATCCCCAGTCGACAAGTCTGAATATTTCAGTGACCACACGTTACAACCAAAATATCAAATATCTAACGAGATCGCATTGGAGATAGTCATCAAGCTCAAAAAATAAACCCTCAAGTATAACAATATCGTCATACAAACTAACAAAGTTAAAATGCATTGTTTGCTAATGTAACTTCGACACAAATATATTTATCGCGCTGTCGGTGATCACGTGTAGCATCTGTGTGGGTTTGGGGGGGGGGAGGGTGGGGGGATTTCCCCCCATTGTAATGAGGGGTTGCATTACCGCTCATTTTTTGTCGGTTGAAGAGTCGGTGAAAATATTCATCCACATCCCCCCCGCCCACTT
Organism: Lymnaea stagnalis; assembly: GCA_964033795.1. NCBI lineage: Eukaryota > Metazoa > Mollusca > Gastropoda > Lymnaeidae > Lymnaea > Lymnaea stagnalis. The sequence continues at coordinate 411,456 of CAXITT010000271.1, forward strand.
TCTGGTCGTAACTAACCCTAGCAACATCACTCCATGAAATAATTGTGACTAAATATTTTACGGAATCTGAAACTGGCCACTGGCCTTGGGTGCTACGCTCGCTAACAGAGTGTGACCAGAAGGAGATCACCTGTATTCTTAACCCAGTAACAGACGACGTTAAAGGTCATAGATAGACACATATCTACATTTGTCTACGCTGACAGGACGATTGTAGTCTAGTTTTGTCTAACCCACTGATACAGGAAGAGACTAGTCTGGAAACGTTGAATTCTATCCCAAACTTAGATTTTGTCAGCAATAAAAGATAGCCCATAAGATTATCATGTAACGCTTAAAAACAAAAGTCTACAGGACATCTAAAGGTCAACAGTTGTATGACCGAAGCCTGATACACCACTGGCAATTCCAATACATGACGTCATATTTATTATCATTACTTTAAAATAAAATACATTTCTAAATAAATAAAAGCGTGTAAACAAAATAAGAAAGAGAAAGATGATTCATCATATGTTTTAGGGTGTGTCTTGGGAATGGACAGAATACGCGTGCCTGTGGAGGACTGAAGCTGTCGACTTGACAAAAAGTTCGCTTAGATAGAAAGGGCAGGAATCCGAGAAAAAGTTTTTACATAGAACATACAACATGTCAATTCAAGCCTGTATAAGGAGCCAATGAAAGAATTGGAGTAGTGGTGTGACGTGATCACTTTTTCTTTGCATTTAGCACTAGTCTGAGTTTTGAACTTTCTGAAGTTTTTCTATGCCTTGTGTTGGTGAATCTGACAGAAGTGAGTTTAAGGCGAGAGAGAACAATAGCAGCGACTAGTTTTGGAATTGATCTGACGGATAGTGGTGTATGCCGAACAACAAATGTGTGATGTTTATCGAGAGACATGTTGTTAGAACGAAAATAACAAGATGTCCAAGTTACCTATTTGAAATGAAGTGGGAAGAGTTGAGGTATAATATTCTTTATTTTAAAGTTTAAACAATATTTATTTCACAGCTTTGTTTTGCCTTTATATATGTTAACATAAGCTCCTAAACATATTTAATTTTTAAAAATCTCCTTCAACCAGTGTCGTCCTTACTGTTGCGGGGCTGCTGGATGCGCCTGGTGAAACCATCACAAAGGGGTACCTTAATAAAATAATTTGTTACAACTTTTACTGCATTTAGTTTTAAGATAAATTTTGTAAACTATAAATAAATCTTAATATAATATATAATATAACCCATGCGACAACTATTTCTCTGACTTAGTCATAAGTTTGTGACTCTTTGTCAACTGACCATCTTGCGTTAGCTTATGTATTTATGTATTTATGAGTATAAATGTGAAAAGAAAACCATAAAAAATACACTCATATTAAATCGTTTTTTTACACAATTTACCCTTGGGAAAGTTGTAGCAACCCTAGTGACAACAGCAAATCAAAGTTAAATAACTCAGGATGCCATCAGAAAAAAGCATTGATATTTTTTGCGTCGTAAATGTTTTTTAAATCATCAACTTTGAATCAGGTGGAGGGTATGGGGGGGGGGGGGGGGGGGGTGGGGGGGGATAGCAAGTGGTAAGGGCCTCGAAAAGTCAAGCTTTTTGAATCTGTTTGAACTGGTTGTGATGTAGGAATTCTTAGTAAATGTTTTTTAAATCATCAACTTTGAATCAGGTGGAGGGTATGGGGGGGGGGGGTGGGGGGTGTGTGGGGGGATAGCAAGTGGTAAGGGCCTCGAAAAGTCAAGCTTTTTGAATCTGTTTGAACTGGTTGTGATGTAGGAATTCTTACATAACTATGTAAAATTAGTATTTTTTATTAAGGAAACTATGTCATTAAGAATTGTTTGATAACAATTGATGAAACTTGCAATGTTTGTGTGCATGCGATAAATGCTTAATCTATCTAAGATTGCAAATGCTTATTACTTAGCAAAATGTTAACGACAATGTGTGAATTCCGGCACTATATAGAAAACTGTAGTAGGCATTACAATTCCTAAGAGTGACCCTGCCATTCATGATATGCTTCGTCAGAGCTACCACTATTGTTTCAAGATGGCTACTGAGATTTTGAAAGATCAGATTGTAATTGCAGATCAGGAATCACGGTATGTTTACATGCAAAGGCGATTCTCAGACGCAATTTCTCAACTACTAAAAACTGCCTTTCTCTAGAGGAAAATACCAAAAATTGGTGGATGATGGTGAAAAGAAAAGGCGAGTCTGCTGAAACGCTATGATGTAACGCGGGAGAAAACAAAAGTAATTTGATTTTTCCTATTAAAGAAGGTAACATTGCTATACAGTTCAACGTCACGTATTCTGAATTATTTGACGTAATTCGCGAGCTTATTTGGCAGTGGGACATAAAGGAAGAGACAGAATGTTCACACAAGTAAAAGAACATTACACGTAATGATATTGAACTGTGAGACCTTTGTGAGACGTGCCAGAAGAAAAAAAGGAGTCAAAAAGGGTGTTGAAGCCTATGTTTTTTTCCGAATTCTACTCCTGAGTTCAGGACGAAATTTCTTATCGATTATCAGTCATCCTGACAGGAAATGTAAATTCATAATATCGTACCAAGATAATCTCACAAACTTTGTGGTTCTGAGGTCTCTAATATCAAATATGATGGAAATATTTAAGTTGCTAGGAGCTCCATGAATTCTACAGTCCAATTTGCCAGTGCTAGGAATGGTAAACCATGCCACTCACAAAGCAAGGACATTGACGAAAGAGCTAATCAAAACATCTAAAATATGTTATGTGGTTGGACGGAAGATGAAAAAACTGATCACTGGCTGATGAAGAAAGTGCCTTTCATTCTCTGACTAAGAGAACGCCTTATGAAGCTCTGTTTCACTGCAAAGCTAAAGTTGGCCTCGCAATATCTTCCCGAATCTTGACATTTTGCAAGACATACAGACTGAAGAAGAATTCGAAAAAAAAAAATTAAAGCATCAACACAACACAGCAGGAAGAAGACAATCGTCTTTTCTATGCAAAGTAAGTTAAAATTAAATCTACCAACAACAGCATCTTCCTTTGCATCAATAAACATTGATTTTCAACTGTTTTTCAACAGGTTTATCTTTTAAAGCCTTCAAAGAGAAGGGGGTAGTGGTTTTACTTTACAAAGTTACCCCAAATAGCTCATGAACTTTTCATGTTACACATTAGTTAAATGTACTCAAAACCAGGGGCAGCGTGTTAGTGTTGCACGTAACAAAGAATTCTACATTTCTCAGAGAAACACCTGCCATTTTACAAAAAGCAAAGCAGTCTTGGACTCACGCACACCATTCAGGTCCTTTTACATTCTTCTATCACATTCATTATGCCGTTTTCTCTCTCATACAGGCATAATGCAGTCTCATTTTCTTTGTGCATAACAGGTAACTTATTGAAAATGTGCCACATTTTAATGTCTTTCTCTTACACTCATCCTTCCAAATCAATTCATTATTTTATTCTATAAAATTCATGATGTTCTCCCAAATTCCATTTTTTCTCCCTAATCTTTCTGTCATATTCATTAAGTCCTTTCTTTTATATTTATAATTCAATTCTTTAACATTTCATTACTGACAGTCACCATTTTTAGCAATACTATCATAAAAATAGCATAAAAATGGGGTCAGAAATAATTCCTTTGTGTTCGTTAGAGATGTGACACATCTATTAGGTGTCGTCTTATTTATTGTAAACTTGAGGTTTGGAATCTCATGCTGAGATTGGTTAATCCCACCAGATATGGAGGGGTACCTGGGGCGGACCAAAATCAGGACCTACTGCCCATAAAGGAAGTGGATGGATCCACATAAGCTAGGGAAAATAAAAAAATCAATGGAAATCAACCTATGCATGGATTTTTTTATTTTGGCATATGCTAAAATATCTATTGCTCCTTTGTAAGAAATTCGATGGAAAAATTCAGACATACTCAAAACAAAAAAAGAATACACCATATTTTATAGTGGTGGTAACACCGGCACGCTAGGAACAGGATTTGCCGTGACATAGAAGCTGTCATTGCAAAAAGAAAACGAAAGGTAGTCTTTGCAAGGAAAAATGTTCAATACAACACTCATAAATGTACATGCCCCAACGGAAGACACGGAAGATCAGGATCAAGAATCCTTTTATAAGACCCACTAAACTAGATTAAAATAGTGATTAGAAACTTCAATGCCAAAATAGGAAAGAAAAGGTAGTTGGCACGGAAAGTCTGCTCAAAGAATAAAATGACAATGGGATCCGACTTATAGACTTTTAGATCAGAGTAGCATTAGAGGGAAGATGCAGACAGTGAGAATTAATAGTAAAGTACCGGAGAGCAACAGAGAATTAATAGTAAAGTATCGGAGAACAACAGTGGATAATTTAATAGTAAAGTACCGGAGAGTCTGGGCTGAATATTTTGAGATCATACTGAATGCAGAAAATAGATTATAACCCCCACCCCCCATCAAACAATGGCCAATCCTAGAGAAAACCAAAGAGGTAATTAATTACATGAAAAATCACAAAGCCCCCTGACAAGTCTTTATCACAGGAGAACTGATTAAATAAGGAGAAAAAGAACAACATTGTTGTAACACATGCAAGTGAAAAATGGACCCTTATACAAAAACAGCAGAAAACCTATTAAACATATGGGAGAGTAAAGTTCGCGGGAAAATATATGGGCCAACAAGGAGTAATATGGATGGAGAATACGAACCAATCATGAATATACAGTCCCACGATAGCGAAAGAAATAAAAAGAAGCAGGCTACGCTGGGCAGGACACCTAGAGAGAATGCAAAATGACATAGGAATGAAGGGGGTTTATCACCAATACCCCAGAGGCTCAAAGTCAAAGTATGTAAAAAAAGATCTACAGCAGCTAACGTCCAAGCATGGAAAAGAAAGGCATTAGTTAGGTCTTTGTGAAAGAAAGTAGTGAGGCAGACCATAGCCCTACATGGGCTGTAGCACCACAGGGATGGATGGACGGAATTTGGAATTTAGCTCTTCCGAAATTCCCCGTTAAATCTTAAAAAGTGGGAAGTGGTCTCTTGCCTTTTCATGCTTTGTTTAGGTAAGCCCTACATGGGCTGTAGCACCACAGGGATGGATGGACGGAATTTGGAATTTAGCTCTTCCGAAATTCCCCGTTAAATCTTAAAAAGTGGGAAGTGGTCTCTTGCCTTTTCATGCTTTGTTTAGGTGCACTTTCGTAGATTTCGCTGCCTAAATTTTGAGTTTGACATTTTGACAAATATTACGAACCGGGTCTTACCTAAAAGGTTCTTTGGCTTCGTTGTGTCTAGGGGTTTAATTTATTCACTTCACATGCTCAACAGTGTTTGTAATGATTGTAATCCTGCTACCTTTATCATTTTTGGCTGTGAGATCTAACGTCACGCTAAATCTCTCTTCTATTAGGTTTATCTAATCTTGTTAGAATGGACGGAAAAACAGTGCTATTCCCCCTCACATTGCATTATCCCGCTCTATGTCAGGCCAAGATGGGTTGTCCCTGAAGTTGGAAGTTCTGTGTTTACAATTCTTTCCGGCTCCGGCCACGCTAGCCAGCCGCAATGTAAGAAACAACTCTTCTTTGTTTATTTGTAACTCCGCTACCGGGTGGGTTTTTTTAAATAATCGTAGATTTGACTTTTTTTTTTACACTTACAGTTTTCTTCCATCATTTAACGTTCCTAAAACTTCTTTAGACACCTATAGAAAGAAAATCTGACTGACCAATAAAGAAAATATAAATAAAATAAGTATCTTTATTTTACAGGTCTTATCACTAATGTTTTGAACACTGTCAAATAGAGTTACAGCACAGTGCAAAGCGGGAAACAGTAACGTTAGGATGCAGCAACAGTGTAATACGGGCACAGCAGGATAGAGGCAAGGAAGGCTTTGTGATACCGTCAAACCGGGGAACAGCACAGCAGCATGATATAATCTCAGGGATACGAGCCCAAAAGGATACAGGCCAGGAAATGGTTTATCGGGGAACAGCACAGAAGCATGCAATAATTGCAGGATGGAGGTTCAGGAGCCCAATCCTACTTTTTTTTCTTTTTTTTTCCCCTCAAATACATAACTCTTGTTTGAACCATGAATTTCTTTTGTTTTTGTCTAAACACATGTCATAACGATCACTGTGTCTGTCTAAAGGAAAATTCTTCCCTTATTTCTGACTAACCAATATAACATTTATTTGTAATAAATTAGTCGTCACGCCCATAAGTTTTTTTTTGTCATCTACGCTCCAGTTATTTTGCCACTGCAATAGATGTATTCATCCACTTTAAGTTTCATTTTATTTTCTCCCTTACTGTTTCATGTTGCATTCACAGGATGAAACATTTGGCGAAAATTTAATATATTGGTTGATGAATTATCTCTAATTATGCTCCATAGCTTCAAACCTCCTTAATTGTTGCACTTGATGTTTGTCCTTGCAAAAATATCATAATGCTCCATTTGATCGTTGCGTTTCTGAAATGATTTTTAGGATATCTCATCGCCTGTGAATGATCACATTTGTTCTTCATAACGTTCTTTTTTCCCCCTGAAAACTCCAGATGAAGTAGTGTACTATTGCAAAAACTAGGATTAGAGGAAAATGATTAACTCAGGGTTATTAAATTTTTTCCCATAACAAATTGCATCTTCATGTGTTTAAGGGGCATTGAAGCGTTTTTCAAGCTCACCCAGTGCTCTTTATTCAGCTCTAATATTAACCTTGAAGTCATCTGTAAGCATGCTTTTTAATGCTGTTTTCAATACTTAAGTCGTTGTGTTGATGTAACATTATTTGTAAGCAAAACAATATCATCCTTAACATCCCTCACAATCCAATGAAGAAAAAAAATATTTGCAAAAACTTTTGACTTTGTTAAGGTAAAGAAGTAGAGATCCTGCCTTTGATAAACCTAACACCACACTGTTAAAGTTGTGTTAATGTGTGGACCCAAATGACAATCTCAAAACATGATTGTACAAAATGTTTTAAATCCAATAATGTATGTGAGCAGGGGATGGAGTGGAGATTCAAGAGGCGTAAGTTTAACACATCGACAGCACACTGCAATTTCATTTTCATGGCAAGACAGAAGGTGCATATTTTATTCATTAATCCTATGATGAAAAATATAGCGATTGTTTTTCATAACAAAAAGCTTCACGCCCTTTCTGCACTCTTATTTCATGCTGTTCATTAAGTGTATTAAGTTCGGTCAAGATTCATCTTTTCATTGAAGCACATTGATATCAAATCGGGCCCAAGCGCATTGAATATTTTTAGTTCAGTACCACTTAGTTTTTAATTATGTGTTATAAGTTTGGTCAAGATTCATCGATTCATGTATTATTTTTTATGTAATTTTTGATTATATGGCATAAAAAAAATTTGGGCCCTTCGACCAAATTGGAATATTATGAAAAAAACATGTAACGTTATATATTTATGAATCAAAGCTTTTCTCCGATTTCTTCACACAGCTTAATTACACCGTAAATTTGGGTAAGGGTAAATTCGTTGGGATATTCAATTATATATTGTTAATTGAAGGAATGTGTCATGTACGCTTTATTTAAATCAAATAAAAAGAAGTTTATATGCACTTCTAGCAGCTTTCTCTACTGTCACTTTCTGGTTGTGTTGACATTTGTTGTTCATTTTATTAAGCTATTTATTGTGTCAACAGAGGTTGATAAATTTTACTAATTTACATTTAAAAAATTGTAATAATACTAACTTATTATACAAAAGAAACAGCTAAGTCTACTATGAAGAGATGAAGAAAATGAACTATTTCTGAAAGAAACTATTTGTACAAGGACCTTGTAAGAGATCCTGAACCCTATCAGTTTGAAAATGCGCATTCACTGAACCCTTCTTATATGAAAAATAAAATATGATTTCAAATTCAAAATATAGGTATATCTTTTACTGGTTCGCAAAATGAAACGTGCATCAGCATCATCGTGTTCAAAGAACAAAAGAACACCATTTTCACACAAAAACAAGACACAGTAATGAATATCTACTGCATATCATTGTGACCCCTGCTGTGGCCTTTGAGAGAATAGTTTAGAAAGGCGCAGCTTCACCTTGGCAATTTTTCTTTTTCTTTTTTTATGTCCAGCATCCCCGAAAAGGATTGCTGTAACAAACGGTTTGAAAATCTCCAAAGATTTCTTAGAAATAACATGTTAAATTACCATTTCTTGACACCAAAACGTTTTCACAGAAAAACAAGACACAGTAATGAATATTTACTGCATATCATTGTGACTCCTACTGTTGACTTTGAGAGAATAATTTAGAAAGGCGCAGCTTCACCTTGGCAATTTTTTCTTTCTTTTTTTTATATCCAGCATCCTCGAAAAGGATTGCTTCAATTAAATGCTGTAATAAACGGTTTGAAAATCTCCAAAGATTTCTTAGAAATTTAAATGTTAAATAACCATTTCTTGACACCAAAACGTTTAGAGCCTAGTTGTTTTTCTGAAGAGTTGCTGTTGAGCCTTGCTCTGCTAAATTTCAATGATTTCATCGAGGTATTCATCATTGACTTCAGTAGTCTCAACACTAAACGAGAACGGCTTTCTCACCAATGTTGGATATGAATCTCTTGTAGGGAGAAAGACATTGCAAGCTCATCTAAGTGCGTGGCAATTACTTGCTTCAGTTCCACAGGTACCTCATAAACAGATGCTTGCCGCTGTCGGCCTTGGACGTTATCCCCTTCCCGCAAAAGTTCTCACAGGCAAGAGGCACAACAAACAACGAAAGGTTATTTAGAAAAATGTGTTTGGGATCAGGCAAATTTTAATTAAACAAAGTAACCTAGCTACTCCACAAACGTGGTGGACGTAGCTGTTTCTTAATATATTACTTGTTACTCGCTCTACCATTGCAAATGCGACAGCCGCAGTGATATTACCACAGCGGTAAGAAACGACCTGGCAATGGAGTTCGTCGAGAAGAAAAACTATTCGATATTTCAGGGACATTCGCCACGACAAATGTCTAGAACATTCCTCGCAATCAAAACACCCTCCCTTCCAGATAAGAGACAGTGTTTGCTAAGAATATTTTATGACCAGTCGCCCATGTAGGGCTAACCAGAGAGAAACGCATCTGCCAAGCAAGTTGAAGAAGTCTGCCATGAGGCAAATCTCATCAGGTTGTAAGATGCAGAGAGTGCGCCAATTCTGCTCCATACCAAGCACAGCATGGAGTCTTGACCTGACTAATTTCAGGCTACTTAGCGTCCAGTCAGCGTCCAGAGTAAACATCTTCTAATGTAGACAAAAACGCCAGAGAGCAGAACGAACACCACAATATACGCAGTCTCAGGAAGAAGGAATCTTGAGCCCAAGACAGCTTTCATGTCCCTCTTCATGGAAGAATTTCGAAACGCACTTAGTAGGTGTAATAATGCAAAATTAGAATAGTCATCATCCAAAGAAGGTAAATCAGGCCATTTACAATTCAGCTACAAGCAAATACCGCTAATTATATGTGGCTGAAGGAATGATGAATGGGAGACTACTGGTTTCTGGAGAAGAATAACTGCCTACCACAAAGCTTTTAGGGTTCCGAATAGGGCCCACAGCCCACCAATTAGGTGATTTGTCTTGTCCATGACATATCATACAATGGCTGTGTTCTTTGTCCTGGCGTATGACATTCGGGCATCATGCATTAGTTCCAGAAACTGGAAAGCTTTGGAAACATGTTTGAATAGGTTGAAGAATTTCTCAGGATTAGAACTATAGCAATACCTGGCAACAGCTTATTTGACCTGCTGGGATCCGACCTAAGCTTTGCACTGTTTCTCACCTGTGTTGAACCTACAGGAGGTATTGGAGTCCGAGAACGCGATATTCGCGATTGATCTTGTACTTTGTAGGATATTTAAAATCTTTCAAATCTGGCTCCAAAACAGCCTAGACCATATTGAGGCAAATGCAAGTAGGTGGAAAATGGTCGTAAATATGGACAGCATGCCTCCCAATCAGTAGGAAGTGGCCTTTTTATACTGTATACACACGCGTCATTCCCATTCAAATTTAAAAAACCTTCAAAGGATTTCGATTTTGGGTTTTAAGCACAATTGGAATAAAGAGAGTTTTGCGCTACAATTGCAGAAGATGTCAATCTCAATTTTCGAAGGAAAAGAGCATATGTTTTTTTTAAATCCTGAAATCGGTTTTTAAATTCGAGGTATAGAGCATCATATCAATGATGCGTATTTGTCAGATTACAATGACAATGTAGAACGTGAGGAAATGTTCTTGACATTTTTTAGAGAGATCTTTGCAATTGAGGTTGACATTTATCTTTTTCAGAATGCATTTGTTGCTTGACGAACCAATTTAGTTACAGTTGAAAGAAAAGGAAAGCTGATTGAATTTTACCGCTGCTTACCTGGAGAAATTTCCAACTGAACAAACATTTTTAAAAAATGAAGTAGCCTCGAACGAGATTTACCGAAGAACCGAAGAAAGCATTTACAAAATACATTTATATCAGCTTTGCACAGATCACTAACCTTTTTTTTTTTCTTCTGCTTTTTGAGATTCTGATATTTGCTCAGGTCTAGCTTTGTGTTACCATTGCTTTTATAAAAATACATTCCAAGAACCTACGTGCTAGCCTGCAAGATATGTAAACTAACCAGCCCATGCTCGTCATTTTGTTAAATTCATGTACGTTTCATTTGCATCATACGACTAAAAAGCTGTTCACGCGCATACATACAGACACCTCATGTTTGTAAATTGCAGAATATTTATCTGTCTCTAATTTAGAGTTAAAGATTTGATTGAATTTCTCATTTAACAAATTTCACATTGTTTATGATTCACGTCTACAATGAATTGTGCTGTATATGCACAAAAAAGAACATTGTTTTTTTAAATCCTGAAATCAGTTTTCAAATTCGAGGTTTAGGGCTCAGATATCAATGAAGCGTATATTTGTTCAATGAAGGAACGTGAGTAAATTTCTTTGTCCTCAAGTTTCATTTGTGCTGCGGAGATATGATCACCCACTCTTTAAAACTCTGGGATACTCCCAAAGAATCATTGTATTTCTTACTACAAATCAAACACTCTTTCAACATATTTGCATGGGTCAGTGATCTGCATACTTGAAGCGTCATTGTATGCGGTTACACAAGATTTGTCTTGACAAAAGTGTACATGGACGACATTCTAAAGAGCGAAAAGAATAAGGAATGTTTGAATTTAAGCAGTGTACAAATGGGCATTGTACATCTCTCTGGTACTCGCTATTTTCCCGCTACGAAAGGTTCACTGAGGAAATGCTTATTTCCTTTTAGAGAATCTCGTCATGACATGCTACGCCAGAATTGTAGGATACCATTGGCCCACCACGACGTCATTTCATCCGACGATACTTGAATTTGCTTGATATGGAACACGAGATGTTGTGATACAAATTTAATTTAAATATTTAGCTAGGAGATCTTATCACCTGTGGAAATATACGCGTTAAATTTACCATTTCAATTTTCAATTAGTATTGTATATTTTCTTGTTTATAGCACACCAGTTTACGATCGAACGCCTGAAATCATTCAAAATCGTTTCAAATTCGTACGATATGGTACTTAATTGTACAGGATATATAATGAATACAATACTATATGTTTGTAATTATTCAGTTTAACTATAATAAACTACCACAAATGACATCAAAATGGATTCTCACCCATGTACCATTAGACTCAATGCTTTTCGGATGTAATTGTGGTAGTTTATTTAATTGAACAGACCAAGTAGGTCTACAAACATTTAAAAACACAGAAATTTTACCCCGGGGTTACTTCAGATTTTCATGGGGAGTGGGGGGGGGGGAGGGTATGCCAGATTTTAGTTGACAAAGGCGTAGCAGATGGCACATAAGTGGGGAGGGGCAAAAATGGGCTTTGGTTGAATAAATTGGTTTTAAAAAAAATATTTTATAGTTAAAGGGGAGCATAAAAATTAATCTTGTCTCCTGATACCAACCACTGTGGATATGACCCTACTAGGGGCGTCGAACTAGGGCAGATGGAGTCATCCACCTGGGTGTCACTTTGTCTTAATATGCTGCTGTGGCATTTTTGGACACCTGCAGAGTGTGAATCGTACAAGGGAGGACGGCAAAAATATTTGGCCGTTCATGGCAGCTACGCGATAATTTTCATCGAAAAGTAGGGTGGAAATCGATTGCGCCGATGAATCTTGATCGGTGGAGATATTGATCCCCAAAAAATGTTCAAAATTAATTATACTCGAATTCCATGTTTCTATTTTACCTTTTGAAAAGGGAGAGACATTTTTAAGGGTTTGTTAGAGGCATTGTTTAGCCCAGTGCCTTATATGACCTGAATTCGTTCAGTTTGTGGCTTGCCGCAGATTAATCATTATGGATAGGCACTACCCATAGCGTACCTTTGATCAGCGTTTGGATAATTAAAGGTGCTAAAGACTGTCGTACCTACTCAAAATACAGGGGTGCATTATTTTGGTGCATGCATGAATTTATTTCTTTCAGACAATTTTGAAGTGGGATTTCAAACGTTCGGACGGGAAATGGCAAATTAGCCATAATAATAACCAGACATTACTATAAATAGTAATTTAGCTTTTATTTTTATTTGCATTTTTTTTAGGGATAGCTTCTTTATTAATATATGAATTTTCCACAAAAAAAAATCCAATTTAAAAGGACTCCATCACTAAAAGGTACTGCAAACATAAATGATTAACGCAAATGGGAAAAAAAACGTACTTATAATTATAATGCTTAGACTAACTTTTCTCAATATGTCCTAATTTAACCATAGTCAAAAAGAAAAAAAAAACAGGTCTATTAGAAAGGTCTTGTGGGTTTTGAAAACTGTTCATTAATTGTCACTAATTGTTTTTAAAAATAAAATTTATTTTTTTTTCTTTTTTTTTTTTTTTTTTTTGCTATTGGTTGACCTTTCCCCCCCCCCCACCCATCCCCCCCCCCGCCCGAGATCGGGCTGAAATAAACCCTGTCTGTCTGATTTCAGATCTATCTGCTGTCTTTATCTTTGGGCTATTCTACTTTGGGTTAATCTGACAGGCCAGTATTTGAAACTACAGTATGGTGACCAAACGTCCCGTACAAACGGGATTCTCGTTTTTTAACGATCGTACCTGTTCAAATCACTAAAATTAATGATGCTGATTGCTTTGTAGTCTCGTTGAGCTCAAAATGTCTGACGGAGACACCGGGGATGCAACTCAAGTCAGTGTTGTCAACTGCACACTCGTGTGAATGGGTGATGAACTGGAAAAGACGGGTGTGCTCGAGAAATTCTCCAAAGCGCGCTTTACATGACTGCAGGAGATTAGACGTGAAGCCTGCTAGCTGCTGAAGATTAAGATGCACGTATCTTTGAAGTTTTTTTCAAAGTGTAGTAAACGACCTGTTTCAATGACAGTGATGAAGAGTTTTAGCTTGTTTTCAAATGCAAATACTGCTTGTTGCAGGGATAAGATTGTATTTTCAACGCCTTGCATTTTCACATTGAGCTGAGTTAGATGTTCAGTCATTTGAACTTCAAGAGCCAATCAGTGTCAGCTAACTCGGAATGCTCGCACATTTTTCATTTCAAGAAAAGTCCTAATTTCTCTCAGACAAGCCGCAAATTGGCTGAGCAAGGTGCCTCTTGACAACCAACGGACGTTGCTGTGCAGAAGCAGACCAGGATAATTATTCCCAATCTCATCAATCATTCTCTGTACTAGCGATCATTTAATTCTCGGGCAACAATAAAGTTGACTACCAGAACCACCAGCGACATCACCTCACCAAGCTGCTCTGAGCATGAAGCGCCTCCTGATGTAGGATGCAATGAAAGCTTATGATGTGTCTGTTTTCGTGTTCACAAAGAAGAGCGACAAATCCTCTGTGTTTCCCCATCAGTGCAACGAAATAAGTTTAGCCATCCATAGATTTTTTTCTTTAACGAACTCAGTGAAGGACCTGAATAAATCCTGTCCTCTTGTTGTGCCTTTCATAGACAAAACAGCAAGGCTTTCCTCATGTAGTGTATCACCGACTACATACCTTGCAACCACGCTGAACTGGGATAAATTACTGACGTCTGTTGACTCATCCAAAGCGAGAGAAAAAAAGGTGCCGCATTTATGTCTTTCACTTGACATCATGATGCTACGATTGTGAACAGTTCTCGCCGACAGCGGCATGTCTTTTATTCGTTTAAATATTTTTTCATCCGAAAAGTCATCAAAAAGTTCATTGGCAACATCAAGCATGAATGCTTTGGCATACTCCCCATCTTTGAATGGCTTTCCGTTTCGGAATAGCTAGCAGCTAGAGCGTATTCATGTAGTTTTTGTAATGTTGCGTTTTGTATTTCAATGTGGAAAAATATATAGTTTCATTTTCTCTTATAATATGGTTGACTTTGTAACAAGCTTCGAGCATTTGAGGATGAAGCGTGATTTTTCAAATAAACTTTATTATTTGACTTATCAAGAACTGTTTAAGATCCACCATGGGACAGTCAAGGCTTTCTGATCTTGCTCTACTATAAATTTAAAGATATATGGTGAAAATATTGATTTTGATTTTAAATAATTGACAGGTTTGCAGCTTTGATGACTAGGAAAGGAAACTTTTAAATAAAGTGAATTTTATGTAAAAAATAACTTAACTTGGTCGCAGTTTTTAAATACATTTACTTCCTGACCTACATTTAATTTATTTTTGTCATTTTTATTTTAACAAAATATCAGTCATGGAAGACGGGGGGGTGGCACTATGAGTTTACCGCACCGTGTGACACCAAGCCCAGCTACGCCACCGTTTACATGTGTATTTATATGACGATCTTATCCCCTGCCCGCGGGGCCAGAGATTATTCCGAGCAGGCCACCTACGAGCTCACCGTAACCAACCCTCCCCATTAAGCGGTCCTAGTCGATTTTGACTGACGAACAACAACAATTTATGTGACATATCATTAAAAGAATGACAAGTTGTATTTTACCAAAGTTTATTTTATTAGGGGAGAAGATAAACCATAACTACAACATAATAAAACAATATTCAATTGAAAATAGAGAAATATTACACTGACATATGCAATTGAAATATTTGTTGGTTGTCTTTATTTTAGATACGTTCGTAAAAAAAAAAAAAAGATAAACCATAACTACAACATAATAAAACAATATTCAATTGAAAATAGAGAAATATTACACTGACATATGCAATTGAAATATTTGTTGGTTGTCTTTATTTTAGATACGTTCGTAAAAAAAAAAAATATACATAATAAATTACATTGGAAAGGCTTAATTGTTTCAGATTTACTATCCGGTAACTATCCAGAGCTTTTTTTTGTTGTTGTTGTTAAAGAACAATGGTATAAATTATAATTTTTTCTTTAGTATCTAAATTTTCTTTTTCTTTGTTTCTTCATAGAATGACCATAAAAAAATATCTTTACATTTACGATGAACTATGTGTTACTATTCCAAGGCAACATACAATGGGAGCTTCATGTTGTGTCTGACCAGTCTTCGATGTAAATCAAACATTTCATCAGGCACTGCAAAAATTTAACATTGATCCAGCCAATTTTTAAAAAAATACATAAAAAAGATCTCCCTTCCATTTTTCTCCAAGACTATAGATTAAAATGAGGAGTTAAAGTTATTCATTTTTTAAAATGGTTATTTGCAAGAGTTAAATTAATAAATATATTTTTTTCCCTTTTATTTCTAAACCTAAAATTTTAACAGCTACAAAAATATTTGTTGACATTTTAATAAAATAATGAATATTTAAAAAATTAACAGAATGAATAATAAAATTAATGGATTTATAAAAGGCTGTTAGCTTAATAAGGTTTGCATATTATGAACATTAGAATTCCAAAAATGACAAAGATAGACTTAAAAAGTATGAAAGTGTGTCCAAAAAAAAAAAATAAAAAATGATGGAACTATGAAGCTAACCGAAGGGCAGCAATTACCAAGGAACTCTTATTTTAGTTAGTTACTATGAAAATTGAAAGATATGAACAGTAAAAAAATAAAGAATTTTCATGAGTAGGCTCATAAATTTTTTGATTTGCTACTTTTCTTCTGAAATTAACTGACAATAAAATTTGTGTGGAAAGTTGATTCTTTCTGTCATATTTACAACAAAAAAAAAACCCCTCTGTTACTGCGTACAGCTAAAATGTTAACATTAAAAGAGTGTTTGGGCAAATGTAAAATCATATTTAAAGACAATATACAATGTCTTTAATTATAAATTTGCATCAGAAGCAACAATGACTTGTTTAAAAACTTTATAAAATCACAAGGGATGATTTTTGGGGTGAAAAATGTAATTATCTATACACACAAAATTAGGCATTTAGGAACATTCATAGACCTATACCGCATTAATTTCCTGTTTTTAAAAAAAAGAAGCTTAAAAAAGAAAATATTTTAATATAGCTTCTGGGTGATAAGACATATAATAGGAACATTACAATTTATTTAGATTTGGAATGTTAAAATCACAATTTTTCACCATAGTTTGGAGGGAGGAAAAAAAAAAGCATATGTAGGCTACCTGATAGTTGGGTAAAGTTTTAAACATGATGCTCTCAGCTGTTTGATTTAAGTGACATTGTTGAATAGATTTTAACCTTTTGATAGAAAACTTATAAAACGAGTTTTATATTTAAGAAAGGTAAATCTTTCAAATTACTGATATTACTTTCCAATATAAGTTACCCAACTACAGGAGATAGAACAGTAAAGCAAGAAAGGAAAATTGAATATCATATTTACACAGAAACACCATAAAAAATTGGATTTTCTTTTGCTTTTAACACATGATAACTAGTATGCATAAAGATTTAACAAATATTGTAACATCAAAATATATAAGAAAATGCATAATGCATTGCCTTTTATGATAAAAAAAAAATGTCTTAAACTCTTTGTTTAAATGGCATATCATTTTTTTTTTAAATTACAAGACTTAAAATTTAAAAAATAATATTAAAGATTTGATCAATCTTAAACAAACTGACATACAACTGCGGTTTTAGTATGTAAATTTTTTAGGTTCTTTGTCATTAAAGGAAAGTATAGATCACTATCCATAAACAAAATGTTGGGTCATAAACTGAAAATATAAGTGAAAATTTATTTCATATTGAAATATCCAATATCTACTTTGATAATATAAGTTATCGTTGCTCAGGGAAACCATTACAGTGTACTATACAATTATAATGCATGATGGGATATGCAAAAAATATATGCACAAAAAAATTCATTGTCTTCAATCATTATAGTCAAACTGAGTTGTAGTTCTCAAAGATCAACATTGTATCTGGTTGGGGGTTTCACTATGTAGCATTAAAGAGATCCAGTTACAATTTAAATGAACTTCATTACTTGGGAGATATTTAAAATGATTGTCTTCAGATTTTCCCCCTACAAATTTTAAATATACTAAATTTAATTAATTGTACTGTAATAGATTACATAATTATGCTAACATATTTCAGAGATATAAAAAAAAATTATATTTTCTATAACTGTTAAATTTATTTTGAAAACACCCCTACATACCAAGCAACCTAAACCATGAAACATTAAGTTTTATGATTTGTCTGGGTATTAAACAATTGAAGGCCATTTACAAGTAATATAATTAATTATTTACAAGTTGCGTATTTTCTTAAAATAAGTAAATCAAATATTTCTTTTTCTGTTTATTCTTTAAAAACCTTTTGCATAAATTGAATACAAAATAAATTGAATGAAATTGAATACAAAATAAATTAGAAAATTGTCCCAGTTAATGCCAATTATTCTACTCTAAATGTCCTTATTTTTCTTGATTTATATAATACGTAACGTTTTGAGCTCAAAATGGATTTCTTCTTTGAAAATCCTCATTTTAGAAGACAGATATATAATATGGTAGCTAACTTTTTTTGGAGATATTTTTTATTGTAGTAATGTAACAAGATAAAACATAAATACCTGCCATATATAAATTCTGAGAATAATTGTAAATACTTTTTACATGTGTTAATCAATAATTTAATAAGCTAACACTTGCTAAAGACATGCTTTTTAAATGGCATAGGTCTTGTTGGTATTTAATATCTCACAAAAAAAAAAATAAAATATGTATATCAAATGCTAATACAATATAGGCTTATGTTATAATTAAAATATGTAAATTTCAAATTAATTATGATTTCTACTTTCATAATTATTTTTATTATGGAATTTTATTTATTAAATAAACAAAAAAGAAGCGTTACAAATGTTTTTAAAGATACATTTAAGAAATTTTGCATAAATTTGATGTTAAAAGGCCTCAATAGAAAATTTTCCTTAGGATATCAATATTTAACTCCATGTTTTATCTTCTAAACACACGTTATACACAAACTATTTAAAAGTAAATTGATATTCACATAATTTTTTAAAGAAATATAACATAGTTTCTTAGGATTTAGAAAATAACATGTTTTTAATGAACATACAAATTATAGGTTTTATAAAGTAAACAAAAAAAAACTGTACAACACAATCATTTAAAAAGACAATCACTTAACACAAGCAACCACATGAACTTTTGTGAAGCTATTGCTTCTGTACATAAATATTTTACAGATCTTTAATGTTATATTTCCTATAAGGTTTATAATAAAAACACAGAGGGAAGGGGGCATGTTAAATAAGAAAAGATAATTGGATTGTGAGGGATACGAAGATTACAACACACAAGTTAGTAATATCATTTCAAGTCTCAGCAATTTTATTTCTTTTTTTTTAACACACACAAAGGTGGGGAAAAGAAAACCAGAAAGATAATGACATAAAAGTGAAATCAAAAGGTTGAACAATGAGCTTAAATATTCCACCTGGTGGAAGAAGGTCAACATTGTTCTGTATTTTTCTGCTGAACTCATTAAAAAAAAAAAAAAAAATCATTCTTTTTTTGTCTAGAGACAAAAGGAATGATTTTTTTTTTTTTTTTTAAATTTTAAAAAAAAAAAAAAAAATTATTCTTTTTTTGTCTAGAGACAAAAGGAATGATTTTTTTTTTTTTTTTCAAATTTTAAAAGAAAAGTTTAAAGTGGAGATCATATAGCCTGTGGTCCACTGGTGTACAAAAGGTTGGGAACCACTGATATAGACTAGAATATTTTTTATATTTATAACTTGGCCAGCCCATTCTCTTGGACAAAAATAAATTGGAACTAATCATAGCTTTATCACTCATGAAAAAACAAATTGCTCCATTTTAATAGGTTATCAAATTAAATTATGAGAATTATAATGTTGGAATAAAAAATAAAAATTTATTTTTTTTAAAAATGGAAACAAATGTCAGCATATTATATTTTATTGCTAAAGGATTTTGTAAATTGAATCATTTTTGGATATTGCACAAGAAAGGTAAGAAAAAAGGAAAGAAGTTTCATAAATTTGATTTTTATCCTACAGTCTTAAGAACATTTAATAAAAATATAAATAAAAAGCATTATCAGTATAGTCTAATACAAGACAATGGCGTACACTTGGTTATTTCAGTGTCTATTTTCATTTGACAATTTTAAGCCAAACTGAATCAGAGTGTGATCATTAGTTGGTAACTCAACTTGTTTCTTGAACATACATCATTAAACAGCAGAAATAAAAATTAATAAAAATTGTTAATATTTTTATAATCTCAAATTTATTAATCATCATCCCTGAAAAGATATCAGAATTCCCAATTTGATGTTTATCATTAAACATTTACACATCATGTATCAGAATTAAAATGCCAACATGGTTTTTAAGCATACACAGTGTAGTGTTAAATTTTTTTGTGTAATTTCTACCCATTCCAAACAATCAAATTTCGTTTGATAAATCTAAAATGTCTGTTAATTATGGGAAGAAATTATGGGAAGCATCATTTGAACAATATTGCCAATTTAATTGCAAGCAAGTTGCATAACGAATAGGAACATAATCCAAGCCTATCTGAACAAACTTAACAATATTCATCCTGGTACTGTTGAACATCTTGTATGACGAGTATAGAGCCAACATTGAATAATTGAGGCATTGTTCATTGAGGCATTGTTCATTGAGGCATTGACCAATGTTCAATTATTGAGACACAGACTAATACTTAATCATTGATCCAATTATTGAGGCATAGCTAAATGACTCGATATAGGAGCATTCTAGGCAAGGACCAATACTCTAGCTATTCTGTTCCTACATAGAATCTCATATAAAGTAACAATTTATTATTTTGAAAAGAAATTCTAAAAAACATTCACAGATAAAGTTAAGTCATTGAATTATTATGTGATCGTTTTTTTCCAATAAAAACAAAAGGTTTCTCAGCATGCAATTATCACGTGGAATAAAAGTTGATAAACTTCTATTAAATTGTAATTTAAGGTGAAAGGGAGCACATTTTAAGTTTAAACTTAATTAAAGACACCACTAAACAATGAGCATGTTGGTACAAGCCTTCTCAACTTGTTATCAAGATTTAAAATATTAAATAGCTACTCTATGAACTAAATTCAGTTTGTTTTAACTAAGTACTTTTTAAAAATATAGTTTCCTCTTTTATTTTAAATTTTACTTGTCCCCATTTGTTTTTGCTTACTAAAGAAAGTGTCTGGCAGACACATTGTTTTGTGTGTAGTGTCTCTATCTTTAATTAACACAGAGTCTGATTTTAAGCATTTCAGCACAACACAGTACGAGACCATTAAAAATGTCTTAAATGCTATTATTATACAGTCCCAAATAAACTAATAAAAGACTGATATAACCATGATCCATGAAACATATCGGTAGGCATTCCTTGCCTTACCATTAGTGACAGAGTGGTACACATGGATAGGCATTCCCTGCCTTACCATTGGTGACAGAGTGGTACACTTGGGTAGGCATTCCCTGCCTTACCATTAGTGACAGAGTGCTACACTTGGGTAGGCATTTCCTGCCTTACCATTGGTGACAGAGTGGTTGCATCTATTTTGAAAAGCTTGTTTTCTCGGGAGAAGTCTACTTTCCATGAACCCTGGTTTGACCATGTGCACTATCTATTCAATCAATGCTAATATACAACAAGGTCAATCATGCCATCAAAGAAATACAAATGCAGTTTGTCAAATTGCCTATTTATATATAAATAGATGGAAGTGATCTTTAAATATGTCATTTAAATGTAAATGTCTTAAAATCATTAAAAGACCTTTAGACCAGTGTTCCCAAAATGGTGGTCCACAGACAGGCACCAGTCTGCAAGTCTTACCTTTCCGGCCCACACAGCATGAATATTTATGGTCAAATAAAAATGAAATAAATCTGGCATGGTCCCTGGTGTGATTTTGAAACTTGGGAAATGCTGGTTTAGACAATATGTTTGGTAATTTCCTTTATTTTAAAAAAAATTGGGTCTTAACTTTAATTTCTATTTTTTTTAAAATGAAGTCTATTTTTTGGGAGTTAATTTATTTAATAAATCAAATCTTAAATATTAATATCGAGCTTTTAAAGTCATTTTGCCTGAATGCAATTTAACAAAAAAATTATGCATCCTCTTAAGGCCTTGAAGGTGGCAGGTATACTTTTACAGGTGCCTCCTAAAACCTGGTACATAAGTTGGCCATTACACATTTACCAAAAACAAAAATGTTCAAGCAGGCAAAAGAGCTAGTTACTTATTTTTGTTATTTTTGTTCAATTAAATCTGTGTAGTTGGAACTGACTGGAGAATTCAACTCATTGTAATAAATCAATATCAGCACTCTTACATTGTTTAATTATGCCAACAAGATAAATGTATAAAAACAAACTTTAATTTTTTTTATAAAAGATAGAATAAGGTAGAAAAAGAACAACCAAAGTAATTATTTTATTCTTATTATGCAATGAATTTTATGTCATATATGTTGCATTCTAGTAGTAAGATATAAATTTTGCTGCACTTTGCAACAAATTTGATACATTTTCATTGCACCAATATTGTCTTAATATCTTGTACTAGGTTGCTTTTAGATAGACAATTTAGGGGGGAGTGGAGTAGAAGGTATTATTCTTTACTTTACACCATTTCTTTGTACCATAATTTAACATAGTCTGTTCATGAAAACACCACGCCATACAAATAATTTAAAATGCACAAATAGGTGGGAATAAGTAAATTTAAATTAAAAGTAAAAAAAATTAATGAATATTTATTCGATGATATCTTCTTATTATTCCATAATAATAGCCATTAAAATGACATTCCATAGATTATCTTTGGAATAAACTACAATAATAAACATGTTTCAAGACTTCTCTTTTCCAATGTAGCCATTTTGGAACTGAGCTGATCAAGGAATTAAAACAGTTGAATGATCACTAAAACACTGC
Source organism: Lymnaea stagnalis (assembly GCA_964033795.1). Taxonomy (NCBI): domain Eukaryota; kingdom Metazoa; phylum Mollusca; class Gastropoda; family Lymnaeidae; genus Lymnaea; species Lymnaea stagnalis. The sequence continues at coordinate 433,956 of CAXITT010000271.1, forward strand.
TGCCATGGAAACAGGAGACTGCACTATAGGGATCTCTTTTCCACCTGGAAACTGCGGTGGCAGAAAATACTGTTGAAGACACAAGACAAAATAATAAGTGGAGACAAACACAGAAACAAAATATTGGCTCAAATTTATATTTTGATATCATTAGCTTTATCACAGTGGCGCTTGGTGAGCAGATCAGATGAAGGTAATGGGCAAATAGAGTCAATGGGCAGATAGAGTTGATGGACAGACAAAGAGTATGACTTTAAAAATTATTGGATACAAATAAATAGTGATACATACAATATGGTTCACAGATCAGTAGCATTTCATTAACAGTAAATGTTTAAAACCCATCTTAACCATGCTTTATTATAGAATAGAGCTTTATTTCAAATGAGACAGATTTATAACACCCAGCCCACTATTTGATTTAAATTTAGACATTTATAATATTCTATTTTCATAACATTGGAAAGTTTCTGATAAGGTCACAAATCAAGATATAAATTCAAATTAATTAACCTTAAACATGACAAGCCAATATTTGTGAAATTGTGTTTTAAAAATTCAAATCAAAATTGACATGAGAGTCAACCCGGCAAATGATATTTAGTTTGTATTTCAATGTAAGTGCATTAAAAAATGATTGTTAAAACAGATTACCTTTAAGATAGTGCATTAGTAAAAAGTGGGTAACAAAATGATGATTCAATTTAATATAAAATAATTCACAGCAGACTATACAAACAGCCTCCTCACTCACACTTTTATGAGCCAATCAGAATCCAGGAATAAGAAGGCCCACCCTCTTCATAAGTCACGTAATTCTATGAGTGGGTAGGGAAAATATCATAATACTTACTTTTTAATGCTTATGGTCTGAGTGGGTAGGGAACAATCCTAAGGTTCTATCATTTTTAATTTTGATTATTGAGGTGTTGGGAAAATGTCACGTAACTAATTTTTTAATGCTAAGTCCTTTGAGGAGATAAGGAAAAATTTCATTTTATTTTTAAAAATATTGATATGTTTTTTTTTCCTGTCATCCATGATCTAAATGCTAATCAAAAATTTCACACTTTTATGTGTGATATGAAGAATTTTTAATGATTATGCCATCAATTCTGGTCCTGAGTTTATTGCTTCAATGCACAGAAGTTTAAGAAAGAAAGTGATGTCATAATTATGCAGAGATGCAAACCTCAGTTTGATTGCCAAATTTAGCTGACATTTATGGACAGTGTGTCATCTACAACCAAAGCCTACACTTAAAAATCATGATAACTCTAGCAGCCAAGGGTTTAATTTAAGACAGATTTCTATTAAAAAAACTCTGATTTATCTTCATTACACTGAACAATGTCATCTAATAGTCACATGTAAAAAAACAATACACTTTGTGAGCTTCTTATCATTGTAGAGAGCAAAGTTTGGACATTATTAAGTAAAATTCTTAAATTATTGAATAGATCCTCTATCCCCTATTTCTTTTAGTGTATAGTGTGCACACTGCGAAGAAATATTTATGAGCTGAAATTGTTTTAAAGATACTATCCTGAAGATTTGGTTGTTATTGTTTTACAGAAAAGGGTATTGAATTATTTTGAATTAAATCAAATGATTGCATGAATAGAAAGGTAATGTTTTAAAATGCTGTAGACATTTTAAACCACAATATTGATTGTAGAGAAAGCCAAGAGCTCTTCTATGACAATACAATAAATGATGACTATTCTATATAGGGCCCACGCATTGCTATAAAACTAAGACATTCTAGGTAGGTCTACCACTACACACATTCCAATAATTTTAAGACATTCTACATACCACTTCACCCATTTTATTTTTGGCATATTCAATACGAATGCCTCCACGGTCTGATGACAACAAGACAAAACCTTGAAGTCTAGTCATTGCCTCCTGAGCCTGCCTTACATCCTGAAATAAAAGAATAGGAGAAATAAGGACTTTCTAGAGATATAAGATATGGAAATGACTACTTTATGGCATTGGTACTTTTCAAGCAAAGATGTTATGGAGTGTCTTTAATCAACAAAATCTATAACTTTCTTTGATTGTCAAATTTCTCTTATTGTCTTTGATAAATGAATATTTGCTACAATCTACGTCAAATATTACTACTGCCTTTGTCCTTTGGACGTAAACCATCTGCTTAAGTCTTTGATTGTGCACTATTTCAGTACTTAATTACCTGAAACTCAACAAATGCAACTGGTGATCCCCCTTTGTTGTGCATTCGAAGTCGAACAAAGCCTTGAAAACTAAAATAAAAATATATTTAATTGGTTAAATATTTTAAATGGTCTCTGGATTTTTCATCTATTAGAACCATTGGCGTTAGGTATGGAGTGTCTTATATCAGAGTTAGTAGATAATAGAATAATAGGAGATTTTTCAATAAAGTTGTTTTTTTGGTCAAGTCTGTTTATCAGACCCATCCTGTGTTTTATATGTTGCCAGTAAGTTTATATATATATTACGAGTTGTGCTTGGTAGGATTACAATTTAATTAGACAATAAATGGTGTTTTGGCTTCATTCTTATTACACCAAATCATCAACATCACACAGTAGCATAGTATCTTATACTTGACAAATGATTCAATGAATAACTAACATATTTTATTGAAGCATAAGAACTATTTTTATTTAGGCCTTGAAAAGATCATCATTTCTGTGAAACCCTAAGCTTATTTCAATGCATTCAATTTCAAAAAAATATTAATAAAAAAACAGATTAGAAACAGTAAAAGAAATTCAATTTCATTTAGATAATATAAATTGGGATGATTTATTTTTTTATTATAAAATAAACTTGGGGACCAAAGATCAGCCTTTTTATTTAATATTACAACATACCTACGTATTGACGCATATAAAACTAACAGCAATATTTTGCATACGATAAATGTTATTTAATCCCATGCAACACTAAAAATATTACATTTCTAATACACAAATGGATAAAATGAAGTTCTTATATAAATTTTTCCATGATAGCACTAAACACAGGCCTTCATATAGATGTCTTTGTGAACAGATTGGCTATACAAACTATTTACACAAATGAAGTCTTGCAATTTCTTTATCATCAGTGGGACATAATAATGTTAAAGTTTACTCTTATATATATATATGAATATGTACAATGTAATAAAAAATATTGCCATTTAATTGGATCAAGAAATGAATCTCATCTTAAATGTACGCTTTTATTATCATTATTAATATTATTATTAGGATATTGATAACATCCTTTCCTCAACTATTAATATGGTTGGATATTTAAAATAATTAATTTTGTTTCTAGTGCTCAAGATTTAATGAAAAATTTCATTAATGTCACCTTAACAATTATATATTAAATTTACACATGAGTATGATCAACTAAAACATATTAACATATAATATGAATGCTGTTAATCTGTGATTGTAAATCAATATATTGATGAATATTTGGCTGGAATATACTATTCATACTGCTGCATACTTAATTTAAGCGAGGAAGGCAGAAATCAGGTCAGAGTAAATATTTACTAAAATACACAAATTATGAAGAACAACTAGCCTGCTAAACAAATCCTTGAGCTCCTGTTCTGAGCTAAACTGTCCAAGGTTAGCAACAAACAATGTTGAACATGGAGATGCCAGTGAAAGACTTGATGGCGATGAGGTGGGTAAGCACCCTGGAATCTGGGGATATAACATCAAAATTTAACTATATGAAAATAGACAGTACAATTCTTGTCTACAAACCGGTAACCTGAGGTTGAGATTACTTTATTGGCAAAATTTTGGTGAATATCTAATTTCTGCTATATTAAGATGAAGATTAGAATATTGTTTTGTTTATGCTTTCTACTACATTTTTTCCCCACCAACTTTGGCCTTCATTTAATTATTAAAGTGATTAGAAATGTGGGTGATCAGAAAATGCCTGAGAACCACTGTATTAGCAATACATATATTGGCAGCCTTGAATATAGAAAAATTTTAAAGAATTGAAGAATAACTATCCAACAACAACCAAAAAATCATGCCAAAAAAAAAACAACAACAACAAAAAACAATGTAAATAGAAATATAAGCAACAGATTTTTTTTCTCCACTCTTTTAAAAATATTTTTCACCTGACTGAATTTTAAATTGGTGAAAGATCAATATTTAACTTAGAGCTAAGCTGCATTTTGAATTTCAGCTGTCTAGAATAAACAAGAAATTTGGCTCCAAGAAGTTGAAACCTGACAATATTTTAGGTACCACTTATAATCATTCTATTTTTTAGTAAAAAATTTTTTGCAACAAGACAATTCTAACAAAATTGATATAACCATAAATAATTTTTGAACAAATTTGAATTATATTTTTCAAAATTGGTTTAACATGGTGAGTGAACGCAAAAATTTATTATTATCAGCACAATGCCTTAAATAAATAACTTAACTAACTAGCTGTGACTAATACTTGTTATATTTATTAAGGCTAACCTATTTTTAAAGATATTCCTCTTATTGTGTATCCAATGCAATGTTATAAAACATAAAATATGGGAAAAAAATAAAAAGTTATTTTTGCTTTTTAAATTCTACCTGTCTGGAATAAATTATGAATAGATTTTTAATTGATATATGAAGGGTCTATATAAATAATGCAGATAAAATCAATTAAAAAGAAATATGTTGATATTTATACCATAAGAAATTTGGAGCATTAAATTATTACTAATGAAAAATCTGACACTAACAGTAAATGCAGCATTTTCAGGTGAAGAGGTGGGTGAGCAGTACAGAACCTGTTGAAGAAATATTAAATAAGCATTAAAACATTTTGTCCTACATTATTGCAAATTTGTTGACAGCTGACATTGAATAACACAGAATTAAATTTAAGATAAAATGCATAGTTTATATACATTATGCAGCAAGGCTGGGCAACCTTCTTTAACATGCATGTCAGAGTAGAGGATTTCACAATAAAATAAAATTTAAGTCATTCTTTTATTAATTTCTACATTGAAATATAAAACTCTGTGATGAAGTGGTGCATCCCCTTATTAAATGTTTATTTTAAAATAAGCCTTAAGCTTGGGTACCAGAAAAAAATGTTTGATTGCCATAATATACATGTTTGTAGAGGGTTGCGCTTCCCTGAAACAGTGAGTTAAATTAATGAAGAAGTGCTTTGATGTATGCCAATAAAATGGTGTGCTGATTAAATGCTATAACTGCAGTTTATGCAATATAAATTTTTTGTTCTTCTGTAACTTAAAAAGTACCCCTCGTTATTCATTTATTGGCATGTCATTTATTAATTTGCTAATATGACAATTATTCGTTTACTAGAATGTCATTTATAATTTAATAATTTGTCATTGAATTGTTTACTATCATTTCATTTATTATTTCAAAAATATTCACAGCCCATGATGTCATTCAATTCATTAATTAGCATGTCATTTTGTGACTTTTGCTGTAATTTTTTTATTTATTAAAATGTAATTTATTCATTTCCTTGCAAATAAATAACATGAAAAAAATTATAACACCCAACGACACTCTTGAATCCTATCTTTGTTTTTTTTATATAAATTCCCAGACCAACTAGATCTTAAAGGCTTGCTTACACACCATGACTATCACAAGAAATACAATGACTTTGGCAAATTGGATTTTTGTCCTTTAATGATTCAGTATGTTAAATTTGTCTGAAGTTTATAGAATTGTTTTAAAATTCTGTTTTTTATGATACAATGGAGTCCTCTATTGATAATTTCTTATATTTAACATGCCTAGTATTTAAATTTTATGATTGCTGATGTTTAAGAAGTATCTCCTGTACTAGTAATGTCTCAAATATTAAAACCTAATACAACATCACCACACACTTTGATGCTTCTTGGATTAGATTTTAGAAAAGAATATTTACTAAGTAAATAATCAAATGACATAAATTGGCTAAATTTTCAAAAACATTTCAAGAATATGAAGACATCTTCTTTACAGTCATAGCCAATCTGTTCATATTACATTGCACATATGGACTTCTGTTATTCTCAAAAGTCAAACATACTTACCGGACTAGATGTCATACATGGATGGTGCCAGGAGTATGTTAGAGTGGGCTAAAATGTAAGAAAGAGAGAGAGAGAGAGATTGTGTTATGTCAGATTACTGAAGGAAATATTATTATTTTTTTTAAAATTTAATGCAAAACAAACATATAAAACACCAGACAAAATAGATAATCCATTACACAACTGTCTGTATGATATCAGAAATAATTAATAACAAGTAAAAATAAAACAGAAAAAGGTAACTTTAAGTATGGTTGTCACAGTAGATATATGTCAATATCAGTTCTAGATGTGAGGTATTTAAAACATTTAAAAGACTATATGTCTCAATTTTTGTCTGGTTGTCATGTCGTAATCATATAATAAAAATATTAAAATTAGATGTGTGCTTATCATAAACAAATAACAATGTAAATAATAGATGTGTAGTTGTCATAAAGATATAGCAATATCAAGACTAGATGTGTACTTGTTATAAACATAAAACCATTACAAGACTAAATGTGTGGTTGTGATAGACATGTTACATGACCATTCATGCTGTTTTTACGAGTCACGTACCGTTTTTATTTTATTTAAAAAAAAATTTTTTTTGGACACTGGTCCTGAGTTTTAATGCTCGTAACCTCCCTCCATACATAAATAACGTCCCGTCAAATATCCGAATTGGCATCCAGATAATTTTTTTTTTTAAAGAACGTCTCACAGAGATGAAAAATCAGTTATTCTTTATATTTGGACACCCATGGTGTTAAAATGGTTTTAAAGCCATTAAATGATTTTAAATTTGATAATTTTAAATGTCCTAGTTTTAATTATTTTTTAAAAATTGTCACTTGTGCCTTTTACATTTATAAACATATATCAAAGTCAAGGTTAGCTTTGTTGTTATCATAGCTGTACAGAGAAATACTAGATTATGCTTAAAGGCTCAGTAGCAGGCTAGTATATAGTTTTCTGCCTTATTAGTTTATGATGAGTCTAAATTTCTGTTTAAAACAATAATTTTCTGATGAGAAGCTGTACATTCATTACTGGTGAAATTTTGCATATATGCCTATCATAGAATTTGAAAATGCATTTTTGCAACCCCTATGCTTTGATAATGTGTTTTCTAATTAAGTTTATACATTTATATGTTCTTATTTATGCCTAAGAATAAGACGGTAGCCTAATTTGAAATACCTCATTTAAAACAACAATTTTTAAGCAGAAAAAAATTATGAAAAATAATTTTTCAGCTGATGCAAAAATGGCAAAAAATTCATTCCTCAAATCACACATCAAATAATAAAATTCAATAAAAATGTTACCGTTAGAAAACTTGAAAAATAAAGACATTTTTAATAATATTCTGGTAGCAAACTTTAAAAGCAGTTGAAAACTGAATTTAACTAGAAAAATTATGGAATAACATTTATTTTTTTAATTGTTTACACAACACAAACTTTTAACTTATAAAAATTGAAATACCAAATATGTCATTTAAATTTTGAAAAAGAAATTATTCCAATTCTAATAAGTACGCTACATATGCTGGTTACGGAAATTTGTTTGAAATAAATTTCGTCGTCGGAAGTCGGAAAATTGATTGACGGAAATTTTATCGAACGGAAATTTGGTCGAATTCTTTTTTTCAGTCCACACGATCTAATTGTGCATCCAATTTCTTTTTGAACGCACTATACTATATAGTAAAAACAATATACGGGATGATGCATAGGCTAAGTATCAAAATAACAGAGACAAGAAGATATGAAATCAGTGTTTCTTTCAGATAATTTCAACAGGGGGGGGGGGGCCTGCAATTCAGATTTTTTGGGGGCAGTAAAATTGAAAAGAGGTGTAGCTATGGGAAGCATAGGGGAATATGTCTCCGGGCGCCAGACTAGCGGGGGCACCTAATTGGATTTTATTGTATTTATGGATGAAAATATTGGGTTCTAGAGTTTGGGTGGGGGGGGGGGTAGTAAAAGTGAATCTTGTTCCTATGGTGCAAGCCGCTGGGCAGTGAATATATCGGCATCAAAATTGGTTGACCAGGTTGTCAGGGCAACCAATACTGCAATTTTATCGAGAAGTAGGGCAGAAATCGATCATCCCGATGGCTTTTCCCTAACCAGAAAAAGGTGATGATTTAAAAATCAAGAGGTGCATTTTGGAGTATACATGATTGGAATGTTTTGATAAGACTATTTTATCAGGGGAAATAATTGTTCAAGCCCCGGGCGCCCAGTGGCTTCCATAAACTAAATTCACTCTGGCTGTGTTGGTCCAAGATAATCATTGGACACAAGATTAGATTCAGTCCCGTTAAGTCACATTGATCGAAGTCAAGGAAGGGAGTAGCAGAAATTGAGAAATCCGAAGAGTCTTGAGGAAAAGCGGAGGCAGGGGTCCCCTTAATTTAAAAAAAAAAAAAAAAAAACATAATTCAAAATGCAGTGATGCATTTCGGTGCATATTTAAATTCGGTGTTTCTTTTTGACACTTTTTTTTTTACCAATTCAATAGAGGGGCCCCTTAATTTAAAAAAAAAAAAAAAAAACATAATTCAAAATGCAGTGATGCATTTTGGTGCATATTTAAATTCGGTGTTTCTTTTTGACACTTTTTTTTTTACCAATTCAATAGAATTTATTTTAAACTACTACCAAAAAAAAAAGGAATTAGCAAGTTAATCGAAATGCTAGGTTAAAAAAAGTTAAAAATTATATATTATTATATGTTTAGTATATTCTCCACTCTTAGCAAGAGGCGCCTTCGCTGGTTAGGCCATGTAAGGAGAGTGGAGGAAGGCCGTATCCCAAAGATGTTGCTGTATGGTGAGTTGGCAGAAGGGTTAAGACATGTTGGACGGCCACGCCTGAGATTTAAGGACGTTCTCAAAAGGAGCATGAGGGAAGCCAGCATTGATATCAACAAATGGGAGATCATTGCCGAACAACGTTCCAGTTGGCGAACAGCAGTGTATGAAGGAGTCAGAAAGGCAGAAGATGCGCGAAACGAAGCCATTGCAACAAAAAGAACAATGCGGAAGACCAAACATAACCAGGATTCAATATACTCCTGCGAGAAATGCAGTCGATATTGTCATTCTAGGATTGGCCTAGTTAACAACTCGTCCAAGTGTAGGACAACACAGGGTTTCTTTCAGGCGCATCTCTCGGGGGGGGGGGCGCTAACCCCCCCCCCCGGGAAACTTTATGGGATATCAACTGAGTTGAAAAGGACAGATGATTGGATACTCTTAATGTAGACTTGTAAAAAAATCAGATTGGATATGTGAAAACGAAAGTTATTCTATTGTTTAGGGATTGTTTTTTTGCTGGTCAACACACCAAATAATGATGAGGCACAATGATTTGAAAGAAGAAGACGTATCACCATATGCACGTTGAAAATTAGAACAAATGAGAAAAAAATTGCATACATTGACATGTATGCAGGGTTTTTTTCAGGCATATCTCGGGGTTGGGGGGGGGTGGTAATGCACCCTCTTCACTCCTCTGTCATATGGCATTTTCTCTAAGTGTCCTGCCCAGCATAGCCTGATCATTATTATTTCTATTATCGTTGGATCCTGATATAGACTGTACAATTCCTGGTTGGTTCGTATTCTCCATCCATATTCATCCTTTGTTGGTCCATAGATTTTCCTGAGAACGTTTTTCTCCCATGAACACCGGACCAAAGCACCTAATCCTTGCTGATACCCCAAGGTGAACACCGGACCAAAGCACCTAATCCTTGCTGATACCCCAAGGTGAACACCGGGCAAAAGCACCTAATCCTTGCTGATACCCCAGTGTGAACACCGGACAAAAGCACATAATCCTTGCTGATACCCCAAGGTGAACAACGGACCAAAGCACCTCATCCTTGCTGATACCCCAAGATGAACACCGGACCAAAGCACCTAATCCTTGCTGATACCCCAAGATGAACACCGGACAAAAGCACCTAATCCTTGCTGATACCCCAAGATGAACACCGGACAAAAGCACCTAATCCTTGCTGATACCCCAAGATGAACACCGGACAAAAGCACCTAATCCTTGCTGATACCCCAAGATGAACACCGGACAAAAGCACCTAATCCTTGCTGATACCCCAAGATGAACACCGGACAAAAGCACCTAATCCTTGCTGATACCCCAAGATGAACACCGGACAAAAGCACCTAATCCTTGCTGATACCCCAAGATGAACACCGGACAAAAGCACCTAATCCTTGCTGATACCCCAAGATGAACACCGGACAAAAGCACCTAATCCTTGCTGATACCCCAAGATGAACACCGGACAAAAGCACCTAATCCTTGCTGATACCCCAAGATGAACACCGGACAAAAGCACCTAATCCTTGCTGATACCCCAAGATGAACACCGGACAAAAGCACCTAATCCTTGCTGATACCCCAAGATGAACACCGGACAAAAGCACCTAATCCTTGCTGATACCCCAAGATGAACACCGGACAAAAGCACCTAATCCTTGCTGATACCCCAAGATGAACACCGGACAAAAGCACCTAATCCTTGCTGATACCCCAAGATGAACACCGGACAAAAGCACCTAATCCTTGCTGATACCCCAAGATGAACACCGGACAAAAGCACCTAATCCTTGCTGATACCCCAAGATGAACACCGGACAAAAGCACCTAATCCTTGCTGATACCCCAAGATGAACACCGGACAAAAGCACCTAATCCTTGCTGATACCCCAAGATGAACACCGGACCAAAGCACCTAATCCTTGCTGATACCCCAAGGTGAACACCGGACAAAAGCACCTAATCCTTGCTGATACCCAAAGATGAACACCGGGCAAAAGCACCTAATCCTTGCTGATACCCCAAGATGAACACCGGACCAAAGCACCTAATCCTTGCTTATACCCCAAGGTGAACACCGGACCAAAGCACCTAATCCTTGCTGATACCCCAAGATGAACACCGGGCAAAAGCACCTAATCCTTGCTGATACCCCAAGATGAACACCGGGCAAAAGCACCTAATCCTTGCTGATACCCCAAGGTGAACACCGGACAAAAGCACCTAATCCTTGCTGATACCCCAAGATGAACACCGGGCAAAAGCACCTCATCCTTGCTGATACCCCAAGATGAACACCGGACCAAAGCACCTAATCCTTGCTGATACCCCAAGATGAACACCGGGCAAAAGCACCTAATCCTTGCTGATACCCCAAGATGAACACCGGACCAAAGCACCTAATCCTTGCTGATACCCCAAGATGAACACCGGACAACACCGGACAAAAGCACCTAATCCTTGCTGATACCCAAAGATGAACACCGGGCAAAAGCACCTAATCCTTGCTGATACCCCAAGATGAACACCGGACCAAAGCACCTAATCCTTGCTGATACCCCAAGATGAACACCGGGCAAAAGCACCTAATCCTTGCTGATACCCCAAGGTGAACACCGGACCAAAGCACCTAATCCTTGCTGATACCCCAAGGTGAACACCGGACCAAAGCACCTAATCCTTGCTGATACCCAAAGGTGAACACCGGACCAAAGCACCTAATCCTTGCTGATACCCCAAGATGAACACCGGACAAAAGCACCTAATCCTTGCTGATACCCCAAGATGAACACCGGGCAAAAGCACCTAATCCTTGCTGATACCCCAAGGTGAACACCGGACAAAAGAACCTAATCCTTGCTGATACCCCAAGATGAACACCGGGCAAAAGCACCTAATCCTTGCTGATACCCCAAGATGAACACCGGACCAAAGCACCTAATCCTTGCTGATACCCCAAGATGAACACCGGACAAAAGCACCTAATCCTTGCTGATACCC
>CAXITT010000271.1:447101-454601 GCA_964033795.1 Lymnaea stagnalis
CGGGCAAAAGCCACCCCATCCTTTCTGATACCCCAAGCCCCTCCCCCCCCCCCCCCAATAAAAATCCATCGGTCCATTACTGACCTTTACAAGCCCTTACAAAAATGACCCCTATCCTTGGATATCGAATTACTTCACCTGTATCAGAAACATTTCACTAGAACAGTGGTCCTTAAACAGTGGTGAAAGCAGCACCTGTGGTGCGGAAGACCCAGAATATAAATTTCGTTTCTTGACATCACTAGTTGTTCTGCCTTTAAAAATAAAATAAGTTTTTTTGCATTTTGAATAGCAGCAGTCAATGTTTGTTTTCTGGTGAATTTTGTTTGTGTAATTAATTGTATTGGTATTTTCTTTCTTGTATCTATAAGTAAATTAAACAAACTAGCCTATATACCCGCCGGTGCCCGGGATTACATTAGGACCCCATCCTGGTGTGACCCCGATCCCATTGGGATCCCGAACCCATTCTGACACCGATCTCGGCGCAATACCGTTTCCCGGTGTGATCCCAATCCCCGGTGGATCCATTCAAGGTTAACATCCCGATCCCAGTGGGATCCCGTTTTCTGTTGGGATCCTGATCCCGTTGGGATAAAGATTATGATGGGATCCCGACCCATTTGGGATCCTGTATCAAAAAATTCTTCATTGGTACTGAGAGAACAGTCAACTCCGGGCAGTATAGAAATGAATAGAACTAACTAACATTTCAATAATCCCTTAGATCTCACTATATATTCCCTTGTAACAATTTAGACTTTTCTGGAATATTCTAGATTAAATTTAAGAACCTGCTCAAAACATGTGTAAAAAGTAATTTTCTAATAATTTTTTTAATCCGATAAAATTCTTAACAACTGCCATAATTATAATCATTTTTCTTTTAAGTTAATCAAAGGGCCCCGGGGGGGGGGCCCATTCCACAACTGTAGTGATTTAGTTATTCCTGCGATTGGGGGACAAACATATATCAGCCGGATAAATAATAGAGTTAAAATTTAAAATTGGTCCCATTAAAATCTACTTAAAAATGCCATAGATATAGTTTTTTTTTAAATAATCGAACTTTCTGGAAAATTCTAGAATGGATATTATTAGTTTTAAATCCACCGATATTTGAATAAGGACAATGAAGGGTATTGCTACCAAGCTAGGCATAGATCCATCAATTCACATAGAACCTAATGTGTTGTCTAAGCCTTTTGATATTTATATGGCTTATATAAGAAAAAATGAAACGCCCCCCCCCCCGGCCCCATAATGAAGGGTATTGCTACCAAGCTAGGCATAGAACCATCAATTCACATAGAACCTAATGTGTTGTCTAAGCCTTTTGATATTTATATGGATTATATAAGAAAAAATGAAACGCCCCCCCCCCCGGCCCCATATGAATGGATATTATGAGTTCAATACCCTTCGGTATTTGAATATGGTTAATAAAGTGTCTGTGAACTAAGTTTGGTAAAGCTCCATCAACTCATATAGGAGTATTTATTGTTAATTTTATTTATATAGCTCATTTAAGGAATAAAACCGTATTCGGGGCCACTGGCTCCAAACGGAATGTTATAAAAAGTTCACAACCCCTTAAGAGTTTCTTCTGGATAATGATGGATATATGTGCCAAAGTGGTCAAGATCCATAAAGCAATGTGTTATAATAACGTTTTACACGATTTCCCCGTGCGTGAACTTTGCTTGACCTTAAATTAGATGATAAAGCAGACACTCGCTTCATAGATGGGCGGGGCTAGTTCTTTTGATCTGTCGTGTTTACCAATTAAACATGGTGAGACTGTCTCCTAGTATCTTGTCGAATGATCTCGATTTGTTCTAGAAATGTAAACAAATGCTTAGCAGCTTTTGGAGGGCAGGGCTTACGCGTCGGTAGACCCACATGTATATAAAGGAGTGGCAGATACGGAAAGACGGAGATTCAGATAGATACTATTAACTTTACGAGGCGTGTATTATTCTTTTGTATTTGTGTGCTCATATGTGTTTATTTCGCATTCATCATTATTAATTGGCACATTGTATTAACTGTGTACCGGTACAAGATCTATCATACTGTAACTTGATGATTTATAATTATTTTTCTTTTGTTTTGTTATTGTATTATTACTAAATTAAATCATATTAATTGTAACTGGCAACTGTTTTGGGTGTCGTATCTTTATCATCGTATTTCTACGAACGAGCCATAACATTAAAAATAAAAGATTAATTTCTCACAAGAGAAGCCAGTGCGTAACACCATGTAAAGGCCTTTGTGTAACAAACAAAGCCACACACAAACTTTTATTTTTATATATACACACATATATATATATATGACTAGCCAAAATATCCGTAGTTGCATGGGATTGCATTAGAACCCCGATCTCCCCATTCTGACAATGATCCCGGCGCAATTACTTTTCCCGGTGGGATCCCGCTGAATTGTGACTCCAGATCCAGGGGGGGATCCAGATCGCGGTGGGATCCCTATCCCGTCGGTGTCTTAATCCCAGTGGGATCCCGATGGGCTAACGATACCGTTAGGATACCGTTCTCTGTGGGATTCCGTTCCACATAGGGACTCTTTTTTTCTGATGGTATCACCTTTTCCCGATAGGATCCAGATGCCGGTTTGATCGCGTTACCCTATGGGATCGCGTAATAGATGGGTTCCAGTTTACTATTGGATCTCGTTCCCAATAAGGATCCTGCTCAATGCGATTTTGTTCAAATAAACTTTTAGATCCTATGATATATATCCCCGTAGAAAAAAGACCATTCTAGAACATTCTAGATTAAAATTAATATCCTCTATGAAACGTGTAAAAAATTACTTTTCTACATAATTTTTTCGCGAATGCGAAATATTATACAGCTTAATTAAATAACTATTACTATAGTACATTTAGAATGAAATGGTGGCCCCGGTGGGGGCCCATTTAATAAAGTACCGTTTAAGTTAAGTCTGAGATGGGGTGGGGGCCCTATAAAAATTATTCAGATATATTATAGAGTTAAAATTTAAAATTTGTTCATTAAAATCGATTTAAAAATGCCGTAGATATAGCTTTTTAAAATTATCAAGCTTTCTGGAAAATTCTAGATTGGATATTATTTGTTTTAAATCTACCGATATTTCAATCCGGACTAAGAAGCCTAATGAACAAAGCTAGGCTTAGATCCATCAATTCTTATGGAGCCTTTACCGTTGTCTAAGCCTATTGATATTCATATAGATTATAGAAGGAAAAATGAACTGGGGCCCCCAGGTCCCCGAGAAATGAATATTATGAGTTCAGTTCAGTACCATTCGGTATTTGACTATGGATAATAAAGTATATGTGTACTAAGTTTGGTGAAGATCCATCTACTCATGTAGGAGTATTTGTTGTTAATTTTATTTATATAACTCATTTAAGGAATAAAACGAATTCGGGGCCCCCCGCCCCAAACGGAATGTTACAAAAAAGTTCATAACCCCTTAAGAGTTTCTTCCGGATAATGATGGATATATGTGCCAAGTTTTGTCAAGATCCATGAATCCATGTAAAAGCCTTTGTGGAACAAACAGACCCACAAACTTTCACTTTGATATATTATTATATACTAGCCTATATACACAGCGTGGCCCGGGATTGCATTAGGACCCCATCCTGGTGTGATCCACGATCCCATTGGGTCCCCGATCCCATTCTGTCCCCGATCTCGATACAGTCTCGTTTCCCGGTGTGATCCCGATCCCGGTGGATCCACTCAAGATTAGGATCCCGATCCCGTTGGGACCCCGTTCCCGATGGGTTCGCGTGACCGATGGGTTGTAGTTTACTAATGGATCTCGTTCCCCTTTAGGATCCTGCTCCTCTTTGTTATCATGCTCAGAGCGATTTTGTATGAATAAGCTTTTAGACCCGTAGAACAATATATAACTTCCTGGAACATTCTAGATTAAATTTAATATCCTCAGTGAAACGTGTAAAAAATACTTTTCTACGTAATTATTTTTCGAATTTGAAACATTATACAGCTAAATTTTACTACTATAACTATAGTACATTTAAATTGAAGCAGGAGCCCCAGTGGGGGCCCCTTCAAAATGACCGCTTTAGTTATGTCTGAGATCTTGGGCCCTATACATTCGTTCGGATAAATTTTAAAGAGCTAATATTTAAATGTAGTCCCATTAAAATCTTTTTAAAAATCCCATAGATATATCTTTTTTTTAAGGAATCGAAATTTCTAGAAAATCCGAGATCGGCCCTGAATGGATTGGATATTATTAGTTTTAAATCCACCGATATTTCAATACGGACAAAGAAGGGTATTGCTTCACATAGAAACTATAGTGTTGTCAAAGCCTATTGATATTTAAATGGCTTATATAATAAAAAATGAAACGGGGCCCTCGGCCCCATAGGAATGGATATTATGAGTTCAGTACCCTTCGGTATTTGAAAATGGATAATAAATTGTGTGTGTACTTGTAACAGACCAAGTTGTCTGTAATGTTTCACTATTATGTCAGGCTGGCGTAGTGATGTGAGCAGTGAATTGTATTAACGAGCATTGGAAGTATTGGGATTCAATTGTGATTTGGAATATTATATAAGTGTATAATGATTGCATCCTGGAATTATCGCAGGATATCCTAATAGCAAATCTTATTATTGTTGTAGTAATTCATATAATAAAGTACTGTGTAATTTTATTCACGGACGTTGAATACTCATTGTGTGACAGGACAGTAACGTTGAGTTGAGGAGTGAAAGAATTGATTATATTAAGCAAGTGAAAGCGGCATCCTAGACAACCAAATGGAGTATTAGTTAACCATGCTACATATCCAACAAATTAGCATGTGTTACAGTACTAAGTTTGGTCAACATCGATCAATTCATGTAAGAGTACTAAGCCTCTCGATATAGCTCATACAGAAAAAAACGACATTTTGGGTCCCGGGCCCCAAACGAAATGTTATAAACAGTTCATAATGCCTTAGGATTTTCTTCTGGATGATGATGGATATATGTGCCAAGTTTGGTCAAGAGCCATCAATCCATGTAAAAACGTATTTGGAACAAACCCACAACCAAACATTCACTTTTATATATATACTAGCCAGCATGGCCCGGGATTGCATTAGGACCCCATTCTGGTGTGACCCCCCCCCCCCGATCCCATTGGGACCCCAATCCCATTCTAACACCGATCACAAACATTCACTTTTATATATATACTAGCCAGCATGGCCCGGGGTTGCATTAGGACCCCATTCTGGTGTGACCCCCCCCCCCCCGATCCCATTGGGACCCCAATCCCATTCTAACACCGATCCCAGCGCAATCCCGTTTCCCGGTGTGATCCCGATACTGGTGGATCCATTCAAGGTTAAGATCCCGATCCCGGTGGCATCCTGTTGTCTGATATGCCCCCCCCCCCCCGGTCAAACGTTTTTTCCGTTCCATCCCCCTTCACGTGATGGTCCTAATACTATGACTTTCGTCTCCACATTTAGACCTAAATTCTCCAACTGTCAAAGTCACTACAGCCATTTTATCCTCGTCCGTGGCATCCCGTAACTTGATCAGAGGCCATGTCTCGGACCTCGCAGACCTTTCTTGATTCTCTCAGTGATCGTAGTAAAAAAATAAAATAATTTTAATTGTTCTATAAAAGAATAATGTAAAAATGTATGTAAATTAGGTCTATTAGGTTACCGGAAATTTGATCGAACGGAAATTTGGTCGAATCTTTTTTCCAGTTCACACGCTAAAATTTTCGTAAAATTTATTTTTGAACGAAAAAAGAAATTTGATGCAAAATTTTAACGTAAAATTGAAATAAAGATTCGACAAAATTTCCGTTCGATCATTTTACCGTCGACGAAACTTCTTTCGATCAAATTTCCGGATACGACTTCATCTGGGTAACTCCACGACCACCGTGGAAGACATTGCAGACCCTGCCGCTACTGCAGTTTAGCTTACACTTACATGAACAGATTTGCAACTGTTCCGTCCTCAAAAAATAATAAGCCTTTTGTTTTTCATAACAATTTCGGACCACTACGTCTCAACTACAAATTAATTTTGTTAATATGTATCGCTTAGAGAAGCGACTGCGATAAAAACGATACCATTTTATGTTATGACTTTTACTTTTGCCTTCAACAAATTTCATTTTAACGAGTGGCAGTTTATAGCAAAGACAGGCGATAGTACTCCTTTAGTACGTCACGCTCCGGACTAAAGAGATTGTAAAAAGAAGCAACATTGGCCAACGTGTCACGTGTGTTTTACTTGGCAACTGGATCTAACATAAAAGGTGAACGCTAATATAATAATAATATTAAATAGGGAAAATTGTGTTTTAAAATGAGGTAAACATACCGGACTAGCTAACATAGGTGCCGAGACTAAAGTAGTAGGCTGACCGACCATGGGAACACTCGCGGCTACTGGATTTGGGGGCGGGCCTATTATCGTTGTAGGCTGAACCTGATTGGACGAAGAAATACAAAGGGGCGGACTTAAACATATATTATGTGGATTAAACCACCTTAGATAGATTTATTTCCTATTCTATGGAACAAAATCATAATTCTACTACATTCAAATTTGTTTCATATTAAATAAATATAATTAATAATAAGTAAAAACAAAAAAAAGAAGAAAAATGGTTGGTTGATTTCACAACACGTGGCCTAGGCCAAGCAATGCTTGCGGCTCACGTGGCCTAGGCCAAGCAATGCTTGCGGCTCATGTGGCCTAGGCCAAGCAATGCTTGCGGCTGACTTCACGACGCCTGATAAATAAAGAAATTTTCATCTTATTATTTTTTGTAGTATCCTCCAAAAATATAGCAACTGGACAATACGTATTTGAGAGGCCAAAGCGTTTGTGAAATGTCAGCCATTCCAACCAATAGGCGAGTTTCAATTCAGTTGGAGACATTAACATTAAATTATGATTGATGAAGAAATCCTCCAAAGACTCATTTTGGTCTCTACATTATACCATAATGAAATTAGAAATAAAAGTTCACAGAAGATTTTTTTATTTTAAATACAAGTACGTGGAATAATGAAATAAATTCTGAAATTTGAAATGTACCAATATATTCGCAGTCGTATTAGCTTACCTCGAATTAAAAATTATGGAGAGAGTGTTTTCACAGAAAAAAATATAGGGGCCCCATGCAACGTTCCCAGCGATGCCCTTATGACATGAAACTGCAGTCGTAGGTGCAGGAAAGAATTTTGAAATGTATCATATAGACCTAACCTTCCCCAAACCAATTTTGTTGTTGTATAATATTTGAACTGTCTTTTTGTATGATCTGATATACGCCGAAGAGTCGTTCGTGGTTGTGGGAACCATGAATTATTAATTGTATTTAATCTTTACGACTGCACGTAGGAATAGTTTAATGTAATTTTCTAATGTTCATGAGAGTAAGAACAGCGATTTAAAAAAAAAGTATTATAAAATTTTATTTT
>CAXITT010000271.1:470870-511006 GCA_964033795.1 Lymnaea stagnalis
GGGGGGGGGGGGGGGGGGGAAGAGGGGAGAGGCATCTGTCAGCATGCAAATTAGGCACCAGTGTCATATACAAACTGATTTAACTCCAGTTGTGGCGTGTCCCAATGTAATCTTTTGGTACATACTTAGATACAATCCAGCACTTTCACATTGATCGGTGTGAGGAAAGAGGGAAGCATAAATTGAGCGTGTCAAAAACTCCAGAGTAAAAGCGGGGAAGGGTCTGGGGACGGAGCTCACTGAGCCACAGACCAGACATTTTTTGAAAAGTGCGAGAATCTATTTTAACTCATACCTGCATTTAGTTTTGCATCATTCTACACTTAATTGTAGTGCAACGAGAGAGATTCTAGTTAAAAATTTAGTTGTCACCTGAGCTCAGAGCCATCAGACGGCTGCAGTGGCCCTTGGATATTTAAGGGGCTCAAATCTGTGAATGTACACTTTTTGAATTATCAAATTTGAATGCAGAGGTAGGGGGGGGGGACAAAACCGAAAAGTGGCAGGGTCCCTCGAAAAGTCAAGGGACAAACGGCTCGGCTGGAGCTGGTTCTTTTATCCAAATACTTTGTCTTTTTATTTTTACTCATAAATAGTAATGATTTCTTTTGAAATTTTATTTGATCTTTTTTGGGTGTGTGTGTGGGGGGGGGGGGGGNGGGGGGGGGGGGGGGGGGGGGGGGGGGTGTGGGGATAAACTACTTACTAAATAAATTTACAAAAAAGACACCAAAAAAAAAACATTTCCTAAAACAAAAAAAGCAGAAGTCTCCCATACAAAAAGCAGAAGTCTCCCATACAAAAAGCACAGCTAGCAAATGAAAAAATAAAATTAAATAAAAAAAAATAAAAACCAACTAGGTCTAATAATGGCCATTTCTGAATATCTCCACATTTGACCAGAATCAAAAGGAAAAAAACAACTGTTTTGTAGAAAGCTTAATAGATTTTTAAAACTGGTCATTTTTATAAATCGTATTAGAATTGCATAATTATGTTAAGAAGACATGAGATATTTATAAAAGACGTCATTGTCGAATATGGTATGATTTTATCTGATAGAAATTGTTGTATCATTGACAGATAAATAACAAATAACCTCTCAAATCTACTTTATTACATTTTTAAATCAAATCCATAGGATTTATTTTGAAATTAAATATTTAAAACGAAAAAGAAATTTTTCTAAAACTAGAAACACACAATTTGAATTGGCGTCATAATCGAAATGACAGTTCACAAAATCAATTGTTTAGTTTTAAATCCTTTATTTTAACGCGCAAAATCTTCGGACGTCTAATTGATCTACTTCCCGTTAACCAATCTAGCTGAAACTTAGCACATATAGTCGTTGGCGATTACAACA
Organism: Lymnaea stagnalis; assembly: GCA_964033795.1. Lineage (NCBI taxonomy): Eukaryota > Metazoa > Mollusca > Gastropoda > Lymnaeidae > Lymnaea > Lymnaea stagnalis. The sequence goes on from CAXITT010000271.1 coordinate 472,237, forward strand.
CATTCTTTACAATTGTCAACCCCACCCATCACCCAAAAAATCAGTTTGCTTTTTTTTTTCCCCAAGGGGAAGATGAAGGAAATATGCGCTAAATGACATTCTTAAAAAAAACAACAACAACAAAAACCCCAAAACCCATTTGGCTATTGGCGTTTGGTGGCTAATATTGTCTGGTGTTTTTCTGAAATAGTGGAGGAAATAAATCTGAGGGGTAAAAGCGAGTGGGTCATTAGAATATTAATATATGTCAGCGATGAGAAAAAATGTGCGCTTGCGAGCCTTGGGGGGTGGGGGTGCTAATTGGGATTCTTATAAAATGCATTACATGTATGCATGTTTTGTCAAATGTTCATACCCACGCCATTGATAGACACGACATAATATCAAGGATTATAGGAACAAATAAAGTTAAACAAATTGCGTGCCAATAGTTTGGCAAATTATATTTTTTCTGATATTAAACAAGTGTAAGATGTTTGGAACTTAGTGTATTATAGGGTAAGTATTTAAAGTTCCGATCTGTTATTCAGAAAAACTTTGTCACAAAAGTAGCACATTTAAAGAAAATACAAACGATGAGGATTTAAAAACAATGGATGAAATGTGACAGTTGGTGTGCGCCCGTTACATTCTTGTTTTTTTAAAAAAATGAATACATTTCTTAAAGTGTTTATTTTTATCTAGCTCAACATTTATGGAATCGAGTACTTTTTACATTTTGCTAACTATATTTTTTAAAGCATGATCCCATCAAATAATTTATAATTAACACGTCATCCTAATTTAAAAGCTATGATTTTATGACGAAATATAACTTGAAAACTGATAGCAAATGTTTGATATTTAGCAAGAACTATATTATTATCACAGACCTTTATATTGATGTACAAGTAGATAATATCGTGTTCTACGTCTTTAAACTTTTGAGGTTGCAAAAAAAAACAACAAAAAAAAAGAACAAAAAACCAATGAGGCGAAAGCGGGAAGTAAGCCTTGGGTTTACAAGGACGAGCGGCAAATTTTCTAAATAATACAAATCTAAAATCGAAAACTTTACGCCTGTAACAAGATTAGCTATAAATATACCAATCATCAACTATATCGAGCGTATCAATATGTCATAAATTCAACTTATTGTAATCGGTGACCGAAACAAGCTAATCTTGTTATAGAAATGACAATTTAGTCCGGACCCCCAACCCGATATTACAGTTCAAATAATTCTAAACATTCTCTTTTGGGGGCTGAACAGGATGATCTTTATGTCCTCGGCCAATACATCACATTAAAGCCTCATCTGCTAGGTGACTTTATGTCATTGGCCAATACATCACATTATAGCCTCATCTGCTAGGTGACTTTATGTCATTGGCCAATACATCACATTATAGCCTCATCTGCTAGGTGACTTTATGTCATTGGCAAATACATCACATTATAGCCTCATCTGCCAGGTGACTTTATGTCATTGGCCAATACATCACATTATAGCCTCATCTGCTAGGTGACTTTTTGTCATTGGCCAATACATCACATTATAGCCTCATCTGCTAGGTGACTTTATGTCATTGGCCAATACATCACATTATAGCCTCATCTGCTAGGTGACTTTATGTCATTGGCCAATACATCACATTATAGCCTCATCTGCTAGGTGACTTTATGTCATTGGCCAATACATCACATTATAGCCTCATCTGCTAGGTGACTTTATGTCATTGGCCAATACATCACATTATAGCCTCATCTGCTAGGTGACTTTATGTCATTGGCCAATACATCACATTATAGCCTCATCTGCTAGGTGACTTTATGTCATTGGCCAATACATCACATTATAGCCTCATCTGCTAGGTGACTTTATGTCATTGGCCAATACATCACATTATAGCCTCATCTGCTAGGTGACTTTATGTCATTGGCCAATACATCACATTATAGCCTCATCTGCTAGGTGACTTTATGTCATTGGCCAATACATCACATTATAGCCTCATCTGCTAGGTGACTTTATGTCATTGGCCAATACATCACATTATAGCCTCATCTGCTAGGTGACTTTATGTCATTGGCCAATACATCACATTATAGCCTCATCTGCTAGGTGACTTTATGTCATTGGCCAATACATCACATTATAGCCTCATCTGCTAGGTGACTTTATGTCATTGGCCAATACATCACATTATAGCCTCATCTGCTAGGTGACTTTATGTCATTGGCCAATACATCACATTATAGCCTCATCTGCTAGGTGACTTTATGTCATTGGCCAATACATCACATTATAGCCTCATCTGCTAGGTGACTTTATGTCATTGGCCAATACATCACATTATAGCCTCATCTGCTAGGTGACTTTATGTCATTGGCCAATACATCACATTATAGCCTCATCTGCCAGGTGACTTTATGTCATTGGCCAATACATCACATTATAGCCTCATCTGCTAGGTGACTTTATGTCATTGGCCAATACATCACATTATAGCCTCATCTGCCAGGTGACTTTATGTCATTGGCCAATACATCACACTATAGCCTCATCTGCTAGGTGACTTTATGTCATTGGCCAATACATCACATTATAGCCTCATCTTCCAGGTGACTTTATGTGATTGGCCAATACATTATTATAGCCTCATCTGCCAGGTGACTTTATGCCCTCGGCCAATACATCACATTATAGCCTCATCTGCTAGGCGACTTTATGTCATTGGCGAATACATCACATTATAGCCTCATCTGCCAGGTGACTTTATGTCTTCGGCCAATACATCACATTATAGCCTCATCTGCCAGGTGACTTTATGTCATTGGCCAATACATCACATTATAGCCTCATCTGCCAGGTGACTTTATGTCATTGGCCCATACATCACATTATAGCCTCATCTGCCAGGTGACTTTATGTCATTGGCCAATACATCACATTATAGCCTCATCTGCTAGGTGACATTATGTCATTGGCCAATACATCACATTATAGCCTCATCTGCTAGGTGACTTTATGTCATTGGCCAATACATCACATTATAGCCTCATCTGCTAGGTGACTTTATGTCATTGGCCAATACATCACATTATAGCCTCATCTGCTAGGTGACTTTATGTCATTGGCCAATACATCACATTATAGCCTCATCTGCTAGGTGACTTTATGTCATTGGCCAATACATCACATTATAGCCTCATCTGCTAGGTGACTTTATGTCATTGGCCAATACATCACATTATAGCCTCATCTGCTAGGTGACTTTATGTCATTGGCCAATACATCACATTATAGCCTCATCTGCTAGGTGACTTTATGTCATTGGCCAATACATCACATTATAGCCTCATCTGCTAGGTGACTTTATGTCATTGGCCAATACATCACATTATAGCCTCATCTGCTAGGTGACTTTATGTCATTGGCCAATACATCACATTATAGCCTCATCTGCTAGGTGACTTTATGTCATTGGCCAATACATCACATTATAGCCTCATCTGCTAGGTGACTTTATGTCATTGGCCAATACATCACATTATAGCCTCATCTGCTAGGTGACTTTATGTCATTGGCCAATACATCACATTATAGCCTCATCTGCTAGGTGACTTTATGTCATTGGCCAATACATCACATTATAGCCTCATCTGCTAGGTGACTTTATGTCATTGGCCAATACATCACATTATAGCCTCATCTGCTAGGTGACTTTATGTCATTGGCCAATACATCACATTATAGCCTCATCTGCTAGGTGACTTTATGTCATTGGCCAATACATCACATTATAGCCTCATCTGCTAGGTGACTTTATGTCATTGGCCAATACATCACATTATAGCCTCATCTGCTAGGTGACTTTATGTCATTGGCCAATACATCACATTATAGCCTCATCTGCCAGGTGACTTTATGTCATTGGCCAATACATCACATTATAGCCTCATCTGCTAGGTGACTTTATGTCATTGGCCAATACATCACATTATAGCCTCATCTGCTAGGCGGCGCGTACAATAATCTCAACGCCGACTCCGGGACCGTCCAATAACGCCCCCCCCACCCCCTTCCCCCAAGGGGCTCTCGGCTGTGACAATAACCTTTTAGTTTATGTAGGTAATTTTCTTGATGAATGTCATTTTTAAATAAAAAGTGAAAATCTTTTATATGTGGCTATTATTCAAGATACGCCCGTGCATTTTACACACAATTGATTTACTGTTTTTAACTGTAACCCAGAGGTCCTTAAACTACGGTGCGTCAGGGGTCATTAATCTGTATAAGTACCTAGCTAGGAGCGACAAATATGGAACCGCCCATTGATCACCTCAAAAGACAAAAGCAGGACCGTACTTTTCGTTGCAATACAATATAGTTTGTGTTGGATACATTTTTTTCTTCATTTTAAATATGTTATTGTTTTTTCATTTTTTTTTCACTAAAAATTATTTATGTACGGTGTGCATAGAATTGAGATAGATTCAGTGTGCACAGAATTGTAAATGTGCAGTGTGTATAGAATTGAGATAGGCTCAGAGAGCATAGAATTGTAAATGTGCAGTGTGTATAGAATTGAGATAGGCTCAGTGTGCACAGAATTGTAAATGTGCAGTGTGTATAGAATTGAGATAGGCTCAGTGTGCATAGAATTGTAAATGTGCAGTGTGTATAGAATTGAGATAGGCTCAGTGTGCATAGAATTGTAAATGTGCAGTGTGTATAGAATTCACTCATAAACACTCAGGCTCCAGACAGTGTCTGACGGACTCTGATACTGCCCATTTTTAAAAATGTTTGAGGATTCCTGCATGAAAGCATGGCTGAAATAATTTAGCTCTTTGTCAGGACGTGTGCCATTAGCCAGAAGTTTCTCATTTGATGGATTGATCAACTCATCTGTCATAGAGCGAGGAAACGAGATGAAGCTAATTTTTAAAGAAACAAATTTGAAAAAAAATTCTTTGTACAACTAGCTCAATTTGAGCGCCTTTAAAGTATCGGCCCGTGGACGTGAAGAGTTGTGCACATTCTCGCTACTCCATTGGGATTCGTTTCCTTGTTTATCGCTAACGTCACACCAAATATTCCTAAAGGAAATACCGGCAAGAAATGCACACTGACGTTGCATTAGCTATCTCTATAACCCACACAAGTACCCACTGATGTCATATTACCTATCTATATAACCCACACAAGTACACACTGATGTCATATTAGCTATCTCTATAACCCACACAAGTACCCACTGACGTCTCATTAGCTATCTCTATAACCCACACAAGTACCCACTGATGTCATATTAGCCATCCTTGTTAACCATATAAAGTAAAAGAAAGTATTTTTAAAAAATTAATAAAAATAAAATATGTTAAGTTTCTTAAATAATCTTGTCGACGTATCTGAAAGCATAATTTTTGAACAAACGTTTTTTTAAGAAAAAATCTAAAAACAAAAAATTCTTTTAGTTAACTTGATTTCCAACTTGGTTGGACGTTGTCATGAAACATGGTTGGAAGTTGTCATGACACATGGTTGGACGTTGTCCTGGGACATGGTTGGAAGTTGTCATGAGACATGGCTGAAAACTGTCATGATACATGGTTGGGCTTTGAAATGAGGCATTGTTGGATGTTGTAATAAGAAATGGATGGAATTTGTTATGATACATGGTTGGATGTTGTCATAAGACATGGATGAAAGTTGTCATGAGACATGGTTGGAAGTTGTCACTACACATGGTTGGACGTTGTCATGAGACATGGTTGGAAGTTGTTATGACACATGGTTGGAAGTTGTCATGAGACATGGTTGGAAGTTGTTATGACACATGGTTGGAAGTTGTCATGACACATGGTTGGAAGTTTTCATGAGACATTGTTGGACGTTGTCATGAGACATGGTTGGAAGTTGTCATGAGACATGGTTGGAAGTTTTCATGAGACATGGTTGAAAGATGTCATGAGACAAGGTTGGAAGTTGTCATTAGACATGGTTGGAAGTTTTCATGAGACATGGTTGAAAGATGTCATGAGACATGGTTGGAAGTTGTCATGAGACATGGTTGGAAGTTGTCATGAAACATTGTTGGACGTTGTCATGAGACATGGTTGGATGTTGTCATGAGACATGGTTGGACGTTGACATGAGACATGGTTGAAAGATGTCATGAGACATGGTTGGAAGTTGTCATGAGACATGGTTGGAAGTTGTCATGAGACATGGTTGGAAGTTGTCATGACACATGTTTGGAAGTTGTCATGAGACATGGTTGGAAGTTGTCATGAAACATTGTTGGACGTTGTCATGAGACATGGTTGGAAGTTGTCTTGACACATGATTGGAAGTATTAATGACACATTGTTGGAAGTTGTCATGACATATGGTTGGACGTTGTCATTAGACATGGTTGGAAGTTGTAATGAAACATTGTTGGACGTTGTCATGAGACATGGATGGAAGTTGTCATGAGACATGGTTAGACGTTGACAGGACACATGGCTGGAAGTTGTCATGAGACATGGTTGGAAGTTGTCATGACACATGGTTGGAATTATGTCATGAGGCATGGCTTAAAGTTGTCATGAGATGTTTGGAAATTGTCATGAGACATGGTTGGATGTTGTCATGAGAAACGGTTGGAAGTTGTCATTAGACATGGTTGGAAGTTTTCATGAGACATGGTTGAAAGATGTCATGAGACATGGTTGGAAGTTGTCATGAGACATGGTTGGAAGTTGTCATGAGACATGGTTGGAAGTTGTCATGAGACATGGTTGGAAGTTGTCATGAGACATGGTTGGACGTTGACATGAGACATGGTTGAAAGATGTCATGAGACATGGTTGGAAGTTGTCATGACACATGTTTGGAAGTTGTCATGAGACATGGTTGGAAGTTGTCATGAAACATTGTTGGACTCTGTCATGAGACATGGTTGGAAGTTGTCTTGACACATGATTGGAAGTATTAATGACACATTGTTGGAAGTTGTCATGACATATGGTTGGACGTTGTCATGAGACATGGTTGGAAGTTTTAATGAAACATTGTTGGACGTTGTCATGAGACATGGATGGAAGTTGTCATGAGACATGGTTAGACGTTGACAGGACACATGGCTGGAAGTTGTCATGAGACATGGTTGGAAGTTGTCATGACACATGGTTGGAATTTTGTCATGAGACATGGCTTAAAGTTGTCATGAGATATGTTTGGAAATTGTCATGAGACATGGTTGGATGTTGTCATGAGAAACGGTTGGAAGTTGTCATGAGATAGGCAAATGTTGTTATAGATGCAGGCTGATGTTGTTTAATGATGTAGGCAGATATTGTTTTATGATGAGGGCTGATGTTGTTTAATGATGCAGGCAGATGTTGTTTAATGATACAGGCAGATGTTGTTTAATGATGCAGGCACATGTTGTTTAATGATGCAGACAGATGTTGTTTAATGATGCAGGCAGATGTTGTTTAATGATGCAGGCAGATGTTGTTTAATGATGCAGGCTGATGTTGTTTAATGATGCAGGCAGATGTTGTTATAGATGCAGGCAGATGTTGTTTAATGATGCAGGCAGATGTTGTTTAATGATGCAGGCAGATGTTGTTTAATGATGCAGGCAGATGTTGTTTAATGATGCAGGCAGATGTTTTTAATGATGCAGGCAGATGTTGTTGAATGATGCAGGCAGATGTTTTTAATGATGCAGGCAGATGTTGTTTAATGATGCAGGCAGATGTTGTTATAGATGCAGGCATATGTTTTTAATGATGCAGGCAGATGTTGTTGAATGATGCAGGCAGATGTTTTTAATGATGCAGGCAGATGTTGTTTAATGATGCAGGCAGATGTTGTTATAGATGCAGGCATATGTTTTTAATGATGCAGGCAGATGTTGTTATAGATGCGGGCTGATGTTGTTTAATGATGCAGGCAGATGTTGTTTATATGATACAGGCAGATGTTGTTTATATGATACAGGCAGATGTTGTTTATATGATACAGGCAGATGTTGTTTATATGATACAGGCAGATGTTTTTAATGATGCAGGCAGATGTTGTTTAATGATGCAGGCAGATGTTGTTTAATGATGCAGGCAGATGTTGTTTAATGATGCAGGCAGATGTTGTTTAATGATGCAGGCAGATGTTGTTTAATGATGCAGGCAGATGTTGTTTATATGATACAGGCAGATGTTGTTTATATGATACAGGTAGATGTTGTTTATATGATACAGGCAGATGTTGTTTATATGATACAGGCAGATGTTGTTTAATGATGCAGGTGGATGTTGTTTAATGATGCAGGCAGATGTTGTTTATATGATGCAGGCAGATGTTGTTTATATGATGCAGGCAGATGTTGTGTATATGATGCAGGCAGATGTTTAATGATGCAGTCATATATTGTTTATATGTTGTTGTTTTTTGTTGTTTTTTTCGTTTTTATTTGTTGTGTTGTAATTTTTTTAATGTATACCTCTTGGTACTAAAATAGACAGGTATTTAATTAGTACTACAATAGACATGTATTAGTAATACAGAAGAGGTGTATTTACTTAGTAGAACTTAAACATATATTTACTAATTACTACCTTAAACTAGATGGGACTATCTACTTGATATTTTGTCAAATCCAGCACTGGGCTCTAACTTAACTCTAAATCTCAATGCCTACTGAACCAACTGAAGACCTTATCTGGGCCATACACCTACAACCTGCACACACCCATTTAAAGGGGACGTTTTATCTCTCCGCATTTGAATGTAAATATTGAAAATATTCAAATAATTTAATCCTCTTTTTAAAGTTGTGGCCGTTCTTAAGAACTAATGGTGACGGTAACCTGGCACACCTGGTACACATGGGGCACCTGGTGGGGTAGCACATGGGGCTGCCAGTGGGGTAGCATATGGGACACCTGGTGGGGAGCACATGGGGCACCTGGTGGGTAGCATATGGGACACCTGGTGGGGTAGCACATGGGACACCTGGTGGGGTAGCATATAGGACACCTGGTGGGGTAGCATATGGGACACCTGGTGAGGTAGCACAGGGCACACCTGGTGAGGTAGCACATGGGACACCTGGTGGGGTAGCACATAGTACACCTGGTGGGGTAGCACATGCGACACCTGGTGGGGTAGCAAATAGCACACCTGGTGAGGTAGCGCATGGCACACCTGGTGAGGTAGCACATGGCACACCTGGTAGGGTAGCACAAGTCACACCTGGTGAGGTAGCACATGGCACACCTGGTAGGGTTGTACAGGTCACACCTGGTGGGGTAGCACATGGCACTGGGGTAGCACATGGCACACCTGGTAGGGTAGCACATGGCACTCGGGTAGCACATGGCACACCTGGTCGGGCTGCACATTGCACACCTGGTGGAGTAAAACATGGCACACCTGATTGGGTTTCATATGGCACAACTGATTGGGTAGCACATACCATATATGGGTGTATATATACGAGAATGGGTAGCATATGGCACTATATATACACGAATGGGTAGCATATTAAGGCACTATATATACACGAATAGGTATCATATAGCACTATGAGAATGGGACGCAAATGATACTATACAAGAATGGGGATTATAAACACGATATAAGGAGTGTATTGTGACAGTGTGATAACTATAGTAGGCTACAGAAAAATTTAGGTCGCATTTGAAGCTCTTTTCTTGATTATATGTAATAGTACATAAATATAGGTTAAGCCTCTCCTTCAAACCGTGCCTGCCTGGGACGAACCCTTTATCTAAACATTACAGCCCTGGTCTCAGGCGAGTATAAACAATTCCTTATACCGGTCAGTTCAGTTTATGATGATTTCAGTCTAGGATATCTGCTAAATCTAGTCAATCAATGCTTGAATTATTCACTTAAGGAATTCACTGCAATCTGACCTAGCTAATCTACAGTCAAACGTGGATTGAATGAATCAGTTGAGCTTAGGATCATTTCAATCACATGTCTGCTTAAACCAAGGTAAATAAATGACCAATTAATCAAATCGTTATGCGTCCATGTATATGTTTTAGGTCGTATTCTGGGAACAGAATGAATACGCGTGTCTGCGGGGGAACGAAGCTTTCGAAGAGATGAATAGACAGTAAGACGTTCAGTAAGATAGTAAGGGCAGGAACCAGAGAAAAAGATATGACAGAGAAGAGACAGCCTGTAATCAATGCTGCCTGTATAGGGAGTCAATGAAGTCAGTGAAATGGAGTGACGTGATCACGTTTCTTTGCCCTTAGAACTTAGAGCTGAGCTTTGAACTTTTTCAGTTTCTCTATGAAATGTTTTGGTGAGCCTGACAGAAGAGAGTTATAATAGTCAAGACGAGATAGAACAAGAGCACAGACTAGTGCTTTTGTTGCGCTAACTGTGAGATAGTAGCGGATGGAGCTGATCTGACGGATAGCGATTTTATTCATTACTACAACAATAAACGAGTTAAAGCAATAAATCATAATTTTTTTTATTGCTACTATAATCTTTAAGCTATTCATTACTGTTATAATCCCTAAACCCCTAAACCATTCACTGCTAAGCCCGAGTCATTGGAAAATTACTATAACGTTTTGATGTTCATTTAGTTGTTTGATATAAACGTGTTAAGATGTATTTGACCTCTCACCTGTTCATGCTGTGCAATCATAGCCAGAAAGTTTTCATGTAATATTGGATCCATGTCAAGGGGATTGTCCCCTGAAGAGGAATGTTCCTCCATGGCTCCCCTTTGAGAATCACTGATGATTACGCGCAGAATTAGGATCCAGCTCTCAAGACATGAATTTGAAACACTGGTGTACGCACACAACTTTCACAATAATTCCGACACCGTCACAGAACAGAGACTCAGGCTCCACAGTAATGGTGCTAATGTCATAGCAATGGTCTTAATGTCACAATGGCTAGGCTCTTTTTGTTTGCGTTAACTAAGATTTGAATTAAAATTTAATTAGTTCCAACAGTAGTGAAAAGATCTTGCGGACAATTTCATTAACAGAATGGTGACAGAAGGGCAAGAAGTACGTTAGAAGTTAGGGTATCAGATACAGAGAACACTAACTTACACACTCGTTGAGTTTAAGTCTTCACAAAAATTTGAGCGTTGAAACCGGTTGCACGGTTAAGGTAAACATTAGGAGCTATCGACTGAACGGTCCTAACTGGCTTCAGATTTCTTTTATCCAATACAAACAAGTGATATAAGAAGATTCCATCTTATCTTGCTAACAAACACCGGGTTGCTTTATCACAGAATAGTTGAGACATTGAAAGTGACGCTGATAACTAATACATTGAGTTGTGTGTGTATGTGGGGTGGGGGGGTGGGGGGGTCTGTGTTTTTTTTTTTAAAAAGGTGTGCCTGTGATCTTTAGGTGTGTTTGTATGTTTTGGGTTTGGTGAGTGAATGCTTAGTGGATGGCGTTTGGGAAGGGGGTATTTATGCGGATGTGAGTGGTTGTGATGTTTGAGATAAACGGGTGTTACAATGTCTTTTCAGTTTTACCGTAGACCTGGGATTTCCCCAACTTTCCCCCAATCCAAGGCACACTAAATCCCAAAATGAACGCCTGTGTTGATGTAGGGAAGTCATTCCATAGTTTCCTCTCATCAAATAGATTGATGTATAGGTATCACACTATCTAAATTAATTTTGTGTTTTAACGGTGCTGGCTCATTTACACAGGGGCTGGTGGAAGGGAAGAGGTCTAACGCCATTTAAAAACACTAAATCTGATCCGGTGAATATAGTTCGTCAGTCTAAAATGGACCATGACCACCTTATCATCGCTTTTGTGCTAATTCTGAACTTGGCTGTGGGTGCGCAGATGACTGATGAGACCGATTTTGGCACGACATGTTCCTGTGCAGTAAGTTGCAGGGATTTGATGGGGCATCTCCATATGCAGAATTAACCCGGGTCTTTTCTGGCATGTCTTTGTGCTCTGCAGCCGCTGGTCTTTTAGCGTCAAGTTGTATGGAACCTTCATGTACAGAGGAACTCTCAATGCTCGATCCTTTGCCAATTCTTCCCATGTGTCCGGGTCCTTGTCGAACGCACATAATGTGATATCCATACATGTGTCCAGTGAATAATATGCAATTAAAAGAAGCAGTATAAGGGCCTACAAGTTCTTAAATACTTCTCCAGAACTGACACCTAAAGCGATCCTAAATTACTGGAACTTCCCAATAGAAAAAAAATAGCATTTTCCCCTGGATTAAAAAGAAATTTAACATAAACGTTAATTGTACAATGAATAAATTATGATTATGTAACATTAGAGTGTCGATTCATTGATGATGTTAATGTTATCAAGTGGTATGAATCAAACACCATGGATACACTCTCATTGGTCATGATGAATTTTTGTAACATCTTGTGACACACAAAAAACACAGACACGCTATTCACAGACTAAGCAAACTATCGGTACTCTGTGTGAGAAGAAACGTCCATTGAGCATTTACAGTAATACGTTAGATTCCTTATAGAGCAGGCATAGGTGCAATCTTGCCTCCAATGAATCTATACTTTTGTTCAGTGGTTCCCAATCTGTGCTCCACTGATAATCTTTTCCAATGGTTAGTGATCGACAGTAATTCGACTTGTAGGTGGTGGATTGGTATATTGAATTGTGTTTACAGTAATTCAGTGTGTAGATGGTGGATTGGCATATTGAATTATGTTTACAGTAATTCAGTGGGTAGATGGTCGATTGGTCTATTTAATGGTCAATGGTTTACAATGAAATTAAGGTCGGGGAGGAAAGATTAGAGACTGTCGGCCGCTTCAAATACCTAGGAGCAATAGTCTCAGAAGAAGGCTCCAAGCCCGAACTGATGTCCAGGATTGCGCAGACTACAACAGCACTAAAAAAGCTCAAGAAAATATGGAATGACAAAAATATAGCCCCCAGCACAAAAATCAGGCTGATGCGCTCATTAGTCCTCTCCATTTTCCTGTATGCCTGCGAATCCTGGACATTAACAGCCGATCTTGAAAGGAAAATAAAGGCGATGGAGATGAGATGCTTCAGAAGCATTTTTTGGCATCTGCTATAGGGACCATATCTCCAATGATACAGTGAAAGAAAGGGTTTGTCAGGCAATTGGGGAGTACGATGACCTACTGGTGACTGTAAAAAAAACAAATTACAATGGTACGGCCACGTAACAAGGAAACAAGGGTTTGCCAAAGAAATATTGCAGGGCACCACAAGAGGGGGGAGAAGAAGAGGAAGACAAAGAAAAAGGTGGGAGGATAACATCAAAGAGTGGACAGGACTAGCAGTGCGCAGTGCTGAAGACAGAGAGGAATGGAGGAGGATAGTTCACATGTCATCTGTGGCGCCCCAACGGTCCAAGGACTAAGGGACATGAGGATGAGGATGAGATGCTTTCAATGATATATTACGTCATGACAATAAAGGTAAATAGGATGTAACTTAAAGGACCTCATTACAGTGCACCAATCACAGTATTATAAAACAACCAAAGGGTGGAGGGAAGGGGCTGATAGCAACAACTGAAGTACGATACAACAACCTAGGTGCAATGCAGTCACCTATTTCTAACATGTCTTATGCACCCGTTGACCTCAGATCCTAGAGTCTGCCTCTAATACCAATGTTAAGTTCTATGATACAGCGGGGGTTGAAATGGGCTTGGCCGAGTCGTGCGGGGAAGTGGGCCGAGTGGGCCGGGTGGGCCGAGTGGTGTACAAACACAAGAGTTGACAGTCGTGCAAACATGCATCGCTGACATATCGGCACTAGACGTGGGCAAGGAGAAAAAGATCTATCCATGCTGTTTAAATGAGCGAAAATAGTTCAGTTGAGACTTGAATGTCAGGTTTTAATATTTTAAGCATGTAGGTAGGTTCCCTTGAAATAGTGGAAAGTTCTGCTTTGCACTCATGTCCACTGATTGTTTGGGTGAGGTGTACATCACAGTCATGGAAATAGAAGTGGGGTAAAGTTTATACAATTGAGTCGTGTAAATAGACTATAGTGGGTTTATTCACTTTAGTTGTGTAAATAGAGTATTGGGGAGAGTTGAAACATTTCAGGCCTGCAAATGAAGTATTTTGGGAGGGGAATTTGCATTTCAGTCATGTAAATTATCTGTAAAAAGAATTTTTCGGGGAGTTAAAACATCTCAATTGTGTAAACAGAATATGCGACGTTTATTAATTTCGGCCGTGTCAATAAAATGTTGGGGAGAGTTCATACATTTCAGTCGTGTAAATAGAGTGTTAAGAGGAGTTCATACTATTTCAGTCACGTTTTAGAGTGATGGGTAGAGTTGTTACATTTCAGTCTTGTAAATAGAATATGGGAAGTTGATTCATTTTAGTCGTTTAAATATTAATGATACATACGTTTTCACATTCAGTCGTATAAATAGAATGTTTGTAAAGTTCATACTTTTCAGTCATGTAAATAGCATATGGGGGGGTGGGGAGGGTTTCTTCATTTGAGTAGTGTAGATAGCATATGGGGGGTTATTAATTTAAGTAGTTTAGATAGCGTAGAGGGGAGAGCTGAAACCTTTCAGGCATGTAAGTGGAGTGTTTGGGGAGGGGGGAGAGTAGGACAATGAAGAGAGTTGAATCAATTCGGTCGTCTACATAGAGTTTGGGAGAGCATTTATACATTTCATTAGTGTACATATGAGAAAGATAAACAGAGAGAAAAAAGAAAGAATGAGAGAGGAAGAAAGAGAGAGAGAGAGAGAGAGAGAGATAGAGAGATAGAGAGAGGAGAGAGAGAGAGAGAGGAGAGAGATGGAAAGGAGGAAACTTTTCTAATATTCTCTCAATGTCAACAATGAAATAACTCCTGTAATGGACAGTTTTTATGATCAATTTATGTTGTTGAATAAAGACGCTCTTCCAAACTGTTCCATCCACTCTCTTGTTTTCTTTAGGTGCCTATCGAACGAATGACTTGAATGTCCGAGAGACGTTGAAATCGTTCTGATTTACGTCATTCATTTTATTCGGAGGTCATTTTTGTATACTCTTATTTATGAATGAATCAGCTGAACATGGCTGACAATGAGTTTGTACACGTCATCCAAACAAACTTCTATTCGTTAGTATCCCTAAAAGTATTGTCTGCTCAAGTCTCGGGGGATGTCCACAAGGGAAGTTTGGAAAAAAAGGGGATTGGGTGATACCATACGATTACTACACCGGGTTAAATTAACCATAGCGACGCCCCTGAGTGGATTAAATGAGTATTTCTTTTAACTAGCATTTTTATTTGTAATTTAATTGAACCTCACTTTAAAAATATTTACTTCCGGTAATAGAAAGTGATTTATATACAATAGTAGAAATAAAGTGGCAACCATAGATAAATACCATTCACAAGAAATTAGAATTTTAAAAAAAAATCCGGTAAATTTGTTTCAAGAAAACGAAGGATCGATGTCAAGATGAAACATTCCGTCAGAATTTTTTTCAACCAATTTTTAAATAAAAGTTTTAGTTTACCACAGTAAATATTACATAATTCAATCAACCAATGACATTCGTCAATAAGGCCTTCAAGTAATGAACATATAAACCACTTATGAACTGATTACCTAAACAACTGACCACATAAAACACAAATGAACTAATTGCCCAAACTAACTGACGACAAAAATCCTTAATGAAAAAATCCCGTGAACAATTCGACCACAAAAAGTCATGCTCAAAAGAACATGACATTATTTAACCAAGGGACATCACTCCCGTAGGCTGTAGAGGGCAGAACTGAGCAACCATCCCTCTATAAAAGGACTTTATTTACACGGCTACCTTGGTGATTTTCACATCAGTGTTTCTCAAAGTATAATGTTGAGATTGAAAGTGTCTTCATAATATCAATGTAACAACTTATCTTATAATATCATTGTACCATTGTATTTTCATAATTTAAATGTAGTTATATAAATATAGTACATCTATCAATTCATTTTACCAGAGTTCAACCCTAATCATTGTAATAAAGTATATCCATCATATCATTGTACCATAGCACACCCATTAAAACATTGGTCAAAATGTCCCCTTAGTAAAATCGTATATCTATCGTAGATCACTGTACCAATGTATCACTCGTGCTATTGTTCCATAGCATATAGAACATATTATTTTAAAATAAGATGTTTATTACAAGTTGTACTTTTATGTTAGGTATGCTGGTAGAATGAGAGTCCCTGATTTAAGAAGTAGACCAAATTACCCCGAGTTAAGTGAATTTAAAAGCGGTAGGTGGTAGGTGCTGTCATAGATAGGTCACTGTCTGTCGCTCCAAACACATGCACTGATTCTGTCACTTTAATAACATCTTGTTGTGCCTGTCTCTCCGAATTCATTTTATTGTGTCAATGAAATGTATAGAAAATAGAAACACTAAAACGTGATCTAAAACTTAAACATGAACTCTCAACATTAAATTGTTTCTTTCAATATCTGTCACCAACCACTAGTTTACTCCAAAAGGTCAATAATTGCATAGATAATAAGTCAGAGTATTTCTTATATAAATTTTAATCAACTTCATGGTTAGGTAATAAGTCGAAGTATTTTTTAAACATTGATTTCAAATCAACTTCATGATTTGGTAATAAATAAAAGCATTTTTAAAACTCAAAATAAGCACAGCTTCCCCTGCGATCGCTCCTTACAGTTATCAGCATGTCACTTTGCCCTGTCAGTCTTGCATTATATCCGACATCTCTATATCCCATCTCATATTCAGCCTAGTCTGGAGATTCAACAAAATTTTCCCTCCCTTTTTCCAGCTTAAAAAGAAAGTAAAAATTGGACATCTTTTTCCTATTACCACGCAACAACTTGTGCAAACAATTCACGATAAGTGCAAACAGAGCGTTGAACAGGGGAGGGAACTCTACAATACATGTGGCTTTTAATTTCATATTTACCTCCCTTATGAGGTCCTCATCTCTCTCTGCCAATATGGTAAGCCAATATATTTCAGACAGGCACATAATATTCAGACTTTGAAGATGATTTTAAAAGAAAATTTCCCCCATCACCCTTCAACAACAGGAAATTAAGCAATGTAATTTATTAAAATGTATACATTTAAGAGCAGAGACGTCCCCACAACGTATTTACCACTAAACCCTCCCCCACCCTTAATTCTGTAGTTCTTAACCCAGTTTCCTATCCTTGATTACAGCCCTCAACACACTCCTAAATGCACTACTCAAAAGACCCCTCAACACCCCCCATACCCACTTCTCACTACACACCTGAACACAACTCAATACACACCTGAACACAACTTAATACACACCTGAACACAACTCAATACACAACTGACCACAACTCAATACACACCTGACCACAACTCAATACACACCTGAACACAACTCAATACACACCTGAACACAACTCAATACACACCTGAACACAACTCAATACACACCTGAACACAACTCAATACACACCTGAACACAACTCAATACACACCTGAACACAACTCAATGCACACCTGAACACAACTCAATACACACCTGAACACAACTCAATACACACCTGAACACAACTCAATACACACCTGAACACAACTCAATACACACCTGAACACCAATCAATGCACAACTGAACACAACTCAATACACCCCCAACCAACTTCTCAATACACACCTGAACACAACTCAATACATACCTGAACACAACTCATTGCACACCAGAACACAACTCAATACACACCTGAACACAACTCAATACACACCTGAACAAACTCAACACACACCTGAACACAACTCAATACACACCTAAACACAACTCAATACACACCTGAACATAACTCAATGCAAAACTGATCACAACTCAATACACACCTAAACACAACTCAATACACACCTGAACACAACTCAATACACACCTGAACACATTTCAATACAACCTGAACCCACTTCTCACTACACACCTGAACACAACTCAATACACACCTGAACACAACTCAATACACACCTGAACACAACTCAATACACACCTGAACACAACTCAATACACACCTCAACAAACTCAACACACACCTGAACACAACTCAATACACACCTAAACACAACTCAATACACACCTGAACATAACTCAATGAAAAACTGATCACAACTCAATACACACCTAAACACAACTCAATACACACCTGAACACAACTCAATGCACAACTGAACACAACTCAATGCACACCTGAACACAACTCAATGCACAACTGAACACAACTCAATACACACCTGAACACAACTCAATACACACCTGAACACAACTCAATACACACCTGAACACAAATCAATACACACCTGAACACAACTCAATACACACCTGAACAAACTCAATACACACCTGAACAAACTCAATACACACCTGAACACAACTCAATACACACCTGAACACAACTCAATGAACAACTGAACACAACTCAATACATACCTTCATATACCCCTCGAAACAACCCTCACTATAACCTTCAACCCACCCCTATACACACCAATAAATACAGTCCGTCATACATTCCTCAATGCACTACTCATATACCCCTCTATACACCCTTTAACCCCCCTCTAAACCTTTCTCATCTAGCAGAATTTTAGCAACACCATGCCCACAAACCTTTCTATTGACCATAATTTCAACAGCCCTTACCCCTCAAACCTTTCTCATCTACCCTAATTTCAGCAAACCATGCCCTGAAACCTTTCTCATCTACCCAAATTTCAGCAAACCTTGCCCTGAAACTTTTCTATTTACACTAATTTAAAAAGCTCTAATCCCTCAAACCTTTCACATCTACTCTAATTTCAGCAACCCTTGCCCTCAAACCTTTCTACTCCACCCTAATTTCAGCAACCCTTTCCCTTAAAACTTTCTCATCTTCATTAATTTCAGCAACCCTTGCCCCCAAACCTTTCTCCTCCACCCTAATTTCAGCAACCCTTGCCCTCAAACCTTTCTCAACTACTCTAATTTCAGCAACCCTTGCCCCCAAACCTTTCTCCTCCACCTTAATTTCAGCAACCCTTGCCCTCAAACCTTTCTCATCTACCCTAATTTCAGCAACCCTTGCCCTAAAACCTTTCTATTTACCATAATTTCAACAGCTCTAATCCCTCAAACCTTTCACATCTACTCTAATTTCAGCAACCCTTTCCCTCAAACCTTTCTCCTCCACCCTAATTTCAGCAACCCTTGCCCTCAAACCTTTCTCATCTACCCTAATTTCAGCAACCCTTGCCCTCAAACCTTTCTTATCTACCCTAATTACAGCAAACCTTGCCCTGAAACTTTTCTATTTACACTAATTTCAACAGCTCTAATCCCTCAAACCTTTCAAATCTACTCTAATTTCAGCAACCCTTGCCTCCAAACCTTTCTCAACTACCCAAATTTCAGCAACCCTTGCCTCCAAACCTTTCTCAACTACATTAATTTCAGCAACCCTTGTTCCCAAACCTTTCTCAACTACTCTAATTTCAGCAACCCTTGCTTCCAAACCTTTCTCAACTACCGAAATTTCAGCAACCCTTGCCTTCAAACCTTTCTCAACTACCCTAATTTCAGCAACCCTTGTTCCCAAACCTTTCTCAAATACCCTAATTTCAGCAGCCCTTGCCTCCAAACTCTTCTCAACTACCCTAATTTCAGCAACCCTTGTTCCCAAACCTTTCTCCACTACCCTAATTTCAGCAACCCTTGTTCCCAAACCTTTCTCAACTACCCTAATTTCAGCAACCCTTGTTCCCAAACCTTTCTCAACTACACTAAATTCAACAGCCCAAACCCCTCAACCGCTACTGCATGTCAATATCATTTCATCAAAAATTAAACGAGAATCTATTTATTAATTACCGTTTGAGGGACTATGGAAAAACTTTTGTAAAACTTCAAATACCGAGTTACAATAGGAGCTCGGAGGAGATTTTAAGAAACTTAATTCTTTAAAGTAAATCACTTTTAACCCATATCATGGGTCTTGTTCAGAGGCTGTATAGAGATCGCTCTATAGGACCAAACTCATACGGCCATTTCCTGAAACCTTTGATCCTTCCCATATAATTGGAACAATAAATGGAAAATTCGGTAATTTCTAATTTTTTTTAAAAACCAATTTTCTGGAACGTTCTGCTATTTCGATATCTTTGAATCATTCTCATTTTATTGGACTATTCCAAGATCGTTTGAATAGTTCGAGATAGCAGTATAAGTTATTGCTTAAAATTGTTCCCTCTTGACTTTTGAAATCGTGGGTTGGGGAGAGCTGCACGGGATCGGGCAATAGTTTAACATCTGTAGTTTTGACAAGTTCAAGGCAAATTAAGATAATTCTAGTCTTCACATTATTTGTGCAAGTACAGTGTGGATTGATCGTGGACCCTTAAGATATAGAAGAATAATTCATGGCTGCAAAAAATAATAGGTAATAAATAATTCTAGCTTTTTTATTTATTTGTATAACGAAGTTAGGACTCATTTATGGAAACTGCCTGACATGAAAAAGTATTAGGTGCCCTAAGTTGTTCAAAGATTGCACAGAAAAACTTTGTATGGCCAATTTATTCAACGGTGAAGTCGTCCCGCCATTATTTTACTTGTGTCCTGCTGTATGGCGCAGGCACTTGACATACAGCACAACTCTATTTGCTAATGCACAGGCTGAAAACGAGAGATGATTGTGCAAATACAGAGTATGGAGATGTGGGCACGTTTTTGTATAGAGTGGTCGGGTGTGATCATGGGGTAATATGGTATGACTACGGTGGTTTTAGTGTGGGGGTGGTGTGGATTGGGCCTAAAAATCCAATTTTTACATATGTAACTGTATCGAGTTTTAATGTAATAAATCCTCATTAAAAATAAGACACATTTTAGCGTTTTTGTATTGTATATTTAGGAAATAGGTAATACGACCTTTGTTCATTAGAATAAAATATATGAATAGATATTTACGTTTCTAGCATCAATAGGTTTTGAAAAATATTTTCTTCTAAATAGTATACGCAAACCGAACAATTTTTAAGGCCCCTTTAATTACAAAGAAATATATTTCATAAACATTGTTTTTAAAAAAAACATGTCCTTTACCTAACACTAAAACACAAAGACCATTTTCAATCTTTGTAGCATTCAAGGATTTGATATATGGGTATCTTCATTAAATTAGTCCAATCTATGCTCCGCATTTTTTCCGAAATTTTCCCACGGGGGGCACTTCAGATTTTCTTAAGAGTTGAAAAAGGTGGGGGAGGGGGGGAGGCGTAAAATGAATCTTGTCCCCTGATGCCAAACACTGTAGATACGCCCCTGCTAGGGGCGTCGAACTAGGGCAGATGGAGTGGTCCACCCAGGTGTCACTTTTTCTTTATATGCTGGTGTAGCATTTTTGGACAACTTCAGAGATGGAATCGTGAAAGGGAGGACGGCAAAAATATTTGGCCGCTCATGGCAGCATAGTAGCTACGCCACTAGCAAGTATATCTATCGATACCAAAATCGGCGATCATTTTCATCGAGAAGTAGGGCGGAAATCGATGGCGCCGATGAATCTCGATCGATTTGGGCAGCTTGCTCTCCAGAAAATGTTTGATTATTTCCAAATCAAGAGGGAGGTGTATCATTGATTATACTTGAATTCGATGTTTCCATTATACCCTTTGAACAGGGAAGAACATTTTTAAAGTTTTGTGGGAGGCATTATTTAGCCCAGTGCCATATATAAACTGAATTCACTCTGTTTGTGGCATGCCCCAGGGTAATCATTAGAGATAGGCTTATAATCAACCCCATAGTGTACCAGTGATCAGCGTGATGGAAGGGGGGCATAATCTTCTTTAAGTAATATTAATAAAACATTATGATACAATGACGAGACATGATAAGCATTTCAAACGTTCAGGTGGGACATGGCAAACTTAGCCATAATAATAATGACCAAAGACAGCTGCAATTTGCACCAGTGTGGGGTAAACTTTATTCACTCCAGTTATGTCCCCCTTAAGGATACAATTTCGCTCTAGATTATTCTCGCCTAATCATTTTAGTCCACTGAAAATTTTGGATAAATTCAAAATACAAGAATGCATTTTTCACATATATGAATTTAGTTTTGCAAAAAGGTCAATACATTATTATAGGTTTTGAAAACTTTTTTTAAATTATAAATTGCATATGAACGACATATTTATTTTGAGAAGACATTTTTTGTTTACAGAAGACATTTTATTTATTAATGTGTGATTTTAAGTATACATTTCCCAATATTCAGTACATTGAAATTTTTATTTGGAATTTCAAACTACTATAACTTTCTTAAATTTCCTCTTTGGTTAACTTTAAATATTTTTTCATCTAAATCCACAGATCTATTTTAACTTGACACATTAGGAATAACATTTTTGTTAAAACACGTACCAAAAAAACAAGGGAGTTGGCGTGATAATTGAAATACTAGTTCACAACAAAATTCTTTACTTTCTACTGGATTCTCATCTAAAATAAAATTAATAATATACAATAATGATGGCAATGGCCCAAGTTTGTTTGTTATATTCCGACATTAAAAAGAGAAAAGCAGTTTGGAAGTTAATAATAAAAGATATAGGCTAACGGCTCAGTATTAAACAAAAACATCTGTTATTCAGGAAACTTTGTAACAAAGGTAGCAAATTGAAAGAAAACAAAAACACTTTTAATTTAATAAAAATTTATGAAAGGTGCGCTATTTCTTTGCGCCTTTTACATTCTAAGTTAGACAAAAAAGCCTAATCATGCTTTTACGATGAACTCTAACAGATTGCACATGTTTAATACTTGACTTACTATTATTAAAATTGTAGACCTTTATAGGGATATAAATGTATATTAATAATGTGTCATTAGAGTCTTTAAACCTGTGAAGTTGCAAAAAATAAAAAAAATTTAATAGCGATATATGCGAACAATAAGAAGCAGTACTGGAGCGTTCAGCGCGATTGTTATAACCGAAGACTAGAACCTGATTAGCCTTAAATTTACGGATCATCAAATATAACAAGCCTAAAGATATTTCATAGATTCCATTAATCGTAACCCGTTAAAGGCACCAGTTACTATGCAATTGTCATTTTTAATATAAAAAATATATTTTTTTTATATTGTTGTACACATTGTGCTCCGGTAGAGGTGGAAGGGGAAGTTCCCTCCCGGAGAGATAGCTGAAAGAAACACTAATTGCTAAAAAAATAACTATGTCTTTGAAAGCATGATGCCAACATCCAATTTGTAATTTACACCATTCCCTAGTTTAAAAGTCTTCATGCTTTTATTATAACATATCGTTTGAAAACATGAAAAGATCTCTCACGTTTAATACTTAGTGAGAACTCTATCAAAATTATAGACCTTACATTTAGGCAAATGTAGTTTAATACAGTGTTATTAAAGTCACACTTGTGAGTGTGCAAAAAAA
This sequence comes from Lymnaea stagnalis, assembly GCA_964033795.1. NCBI lineage: Eukaryota > Metazoa > Mollusca > Gastropoda > Lymnaeidae > Lymnaea > Lymnaea stagnalis. The sequence continues at coordinate 495,733 of CAXITT010000271.1, forward strand.
AAAAATAATTAAACAAAAAATACAGATTAATTCGAACGGGAATTAATACTTCGGCTAATTATTGGCAAATCTTCCAAACATCGCGATATTTATAATCGAATAACGTAAGCTTCTAAGAAGATTAGTCTTAACTATACGGATCATCAAATATATCGAGCGTTGCGATATTTCAAAGATTCCACTAAATGTAATCGGCAAATCAAACCAGCCAATATTCTTTTAAAACTGTTTAAAAAATAACAATTTGGTATTTTTTAAATAAAAAAATACTTTGTTTTATTGTTCTACACATTTTTGCTTCAGGGGGCACTTGACTTTCCCCGGGGTGTCATCGACACCCACAGAAGGACTTCTTGACTATGTCCTAAAATTTAAAACTAAACCTTTTAACGCCGTTAATATGGATAAATCACATTTAAAAGATTCTCAATCTAAAATGAAAGTTTGGTATGACAAAAAGTTCAAATTCAGACAGTTTGCTTAAGGGGACAAAGTGCTTGTGCTTTTGCCGATACCAGGGCAAGCACTACAAGCTAGATATTTTGGTCCTTATGTAGTTGAGTCCAAAATTAATGATTTAAATTACATTGTGTTAAAACCAGATCGTAAAAGAAAGAAACAGTTATGCCACATTAATATGTTGATAGAAAATGTGATGATCATTGTCCATCCTCAGAACCTAATGTTAACACAATTTCAACTGTAACTTCACTACCTAAAGAAAATGTTACTGAAACCTATAATAGAGTCCTAGAAAAAGTTAGTAATTACAAAATTAAAAATTCAGAAATACTGGCCAACTTGGTGGATAAGAAACTATGACATTTGTCATTGTCAGAGAAGGATGTTGTTCAGTCTGTTATTGCAGATTTTGCTTTACTCTTCCTTGATGTGCCTAATAAAACCAACATTGCTGTACATGATGTTGACATTGGAAATGCAGTTACAGTCAAACAACACCCCTATAGGGTCATCCCGGAAAAACTTGAAATAAAATACATGCTTGAAAATGATTTCATTGAACCAAGTTCTTGTAACTGGAGTTCACCATGTATTTTAACCAAAGGCCTTACAAAAGGTACAGGTTTTGCACTGACTTCAGGAAAGTGAATTCAGTTACAAGGTCTGATTCCTTTCCGATTCGAAGAATATACGATCTTATAGATCGAATAGGTGATGCCAAATATGTGACCAAGATAGACCTACAATCAGGTTATTGGTAGATTCCTCTATCTGACAGAGCAAAAGAGTTCTCTGCTTTTGTACTCCAGATGGTTTATACCAATATAAAGTAATGCCGTTTGGAATGAAAAATCCCCCAGCTACATTCCAACGTCTAGTAAATAACATTATTGCTGAACACGAAAATTGCAGCGCCTATATCGATGATGTAATTATTTACAGTTAAGATTTTTCAACTCATGTAAACCAATTAAGATCTCTGTTTCAAAAATTTTTGCAGGCAAATGTAGAAATTTAACTCTTAACAGAAAAACTATTCCACTATAGAAAAAGAATATTTAGTTTTAAATCTTGCTCTTCAACATTTTGATTTTTATGTCAGTTTTTCTTTACATTCAGTACTTGTTTTTACTGATCACAATCCCTAAAAATTTTTGAATTAAATGGTCTCCAAAAATCAAAGATTGTTAAGATGGAGTCTATTTTTACAAGAATATAATTTGGACATCAAATATATTAAAGGCAAAGATAATGTCATTGCAGATACTTTGTCCAGAAATTAATGTTCACTGTACATATAACTTATGTTATTGTTTATAAGTTGTTAAGAAGGTTTTGTCCACGAAAGTTTTTGTTAAAGGAAGAAATGTACTTTCTATAAGAAAATTTTGAATGGAAAAAGAATTCCATTTCTTTTAAATTTTTTTTTTCTTTTAAGAGGGGAGGTGTTATGTAGCACTATTTCCCCGTGCATGAACTTTCTTTGACCTCGCATTAGACTCCTAGCAGACAGTAACGTCTCTTGTGGGCGTGGTTAAATCTCTTTGATGTATCTTGTTTACTAACGACTTCCAATTAAACTTGGATAGTATGTCGAAGGTTCTTAATTATTTTCGAACAGTAAGGGCGTTTCTAGACGCGTCGATAGACCCACATATATAAGGGATTGACAGGCACAGAGGGGGGCGGAGATTGATAGATATTTTTAACTTATTATTCTTTGTGTACTTATATGTGTGTTTTCGCATTCTTCATTCGCCATAATTAATTGGCACATTGTACTAATTGTTTACCGGTACAAGATTTCTTCTTCTATATATTAAGGGCCCCCGATCAATTTATTGATCATTTTGGCTCCTATGCATGTAGATGGGATTTGCAATGTTTCTGTTACTGGTGTTGATGAGGAAATCATGCACTAGGGGTTTGAAGGCTTGAGGCAATAGACACAAATGTGTCTAGTGTTGTCGCCTCAACCGTTCCTTTTGAAAGATTGTTCCAGTCCCTGATTGTCTTGGGCAGGAATGAGCAGCTCCTATACTGGCTTCTTGCTGGTATGAGCCTGAATTGCCTGTCATGGCCTCGTCGCTGTCTATGGGGGAGAGGGACGAGTTTCTGTTTAATACTGGAACAGTGGACCAGCCCATTATTTATCTTGTACATCATGGAGAGCCTGGATTGTCGTCGTCGTTTCTCCAATGGTGACCAGCCTAGTGTTTCTAGCATGCTGCCAACACTAGAGGTATTCCTGTAGCGGTTTAGGACAAAGCATGCTGCTCGTCGCTGGACCTGTCAATGCTCTTCTGGGTAAATGGGTCCCAGACTGAAGATGCATAATCTAAAATCGGACGGATAAAGGCTTTATATGCTCTTTCTTTCACACAGGAGTTGCCAATCTTTAGATTTCGCCTTAAGAACCCCAAGGCTTGGTTTGCTTGGTTACATACATTGTTAATATGCTCGTCTCAGCGGACCTCTCTTTGAATGGTAACACCCAGGTACTTTACGGAGGAAACTTGCTCAAGAATATGGCCGTGCAGTTCCCATACTCTGTAATTTGATGATTTGTAATTATATTTCTTTTGTTTTTTTATTGTATTATTACTAAATTAAATCTTATTAATTGTAATTGGTACTGTTTTGGGTGTCGTATTTTTTTGTTCATGTATTTCTCTATGGTATCGTCCTTTGTTAGGCACTGTTTGAACGAGCCATACATTTAAAATAGGAGATTAATTTCTCACTATAGAAGGCAGTGCGTAACATAAACCGAAAGTTAACTTTTCAGTTTCGGCCGAAGCCGAAAAATTTAAATATTTCAAAGCTCGTTTCTCGCACACGCTCTGCTCACCGCGAAAAATGATAAAACAACTTTTGTGGCAATTGGCCTTCGTCTTTAATGACTCTCATACAATTGATCCGATGAAGTGAACCAATCAAATTTAAATTAGTATTGTCATTTAAAAATTTGACTGGGGAAAGGGCAAAGTTCATGCAAAATTTACCCTTCTTTTAAAATATAATGACAACGCTATCTAAACATTTAAAGGGTATCAACCAAGCGCTTAAGCTATCTATGGTTTAACACTTGAAGAAACTCTTTTCTCCCCAGAACCCATACATTTTGTTGTTGAAACTCGTTATCTTATTGGTCGACCTGAAATTGTTTTTTTTATCGGCAATCATCAGTTTAAGATTTGACGTAGATTGAACAAAAGTTTAGCGAATGTTGGTTTAGTTTGATAATACAGTTCCATTACATAATTATTTAAGAAACAGTGATCCACACATACGTGTGTAGGCTTATTATTTAAATTAAAGGCAACTTTTGCATAATTAAACACAATTGAAAAAGGAACGATGTTTTACTATTTTTTAAAATATTACTAAAGGTTAATTCTTTTCGTGTTTAACATCTGTTTCCTTCAACTTCACACTGGACTAATTTGGTGTAATATTTTAAAATTTTAATTCGTTGTCAGTAAAAACATCTATGAGCACGTCAACGATCAATGTCAATGAATTAATTTATTGAGAAAAGCTAGGGATCCCAAATTAAAAAGAATAAAAGAATAATGTGACAAGTAATAAAGGAAATGTTACCATTCCCTAAGATTTTTCCCCATGCTGGTTCCCATGGACTATGACTAGATTTTTTAGCAAGATAATGATAAATCAAAATATTTTTCACAAATAAATGACTTGAATAAGCCTAGTGTTCCCTATTTAAAAAAAAAAAAAAATAATAATAATATACATATTACCATTCCACAAAGTTATTTTTTTTAAACAAAACTATTAACCTTTCCTTTTGCCTTATTGATATTTAATTTCTTAAAATATTGGAAAAGTCATGCAGCTACAAACAGTGTTCGCAAATTATTTGTTTTATATTACCAATGACAGCAATACGTCGCGCAATAATTAATATAGGATTGCCAGCCATCAGAGTGACAATCTGACATCTGGTAGAAGACCGAAGGCATTTTCACTTTCCGCCAATCAGTTTCGGCCGAAACCCAAACTTAACCGAAACTTAACTGTTCAGTTTCGGGCGAATCCGAAATTAAACCGTAAGTGATAAAAAGGCAACTTTCGGCGCCGAAACCGAAGCCGAAATTTGGTCGGTCTCTGGTTATTTATTTAAAAATGCACTCCTCCATTCTGATGTGTATCTTGTGATGTCTGGGGCAATGTAATTTAATCGCAACCCCATTACCACTAATGTTAATGAACATTCATTCAATCATCCACGGGATTGTGGCCCTCTAAGTACACAAACCAAACATTATCCACGGGATTGGAGCCCTCTAAGTACACAAACCAAACATCATCCACGGGATTGTGGCCCTCTAAGTACACAAACCAAACATCATCCACGTGATAGTGGCCCTCTAAGTACACAAACCAATTATCATCCACGGGATTGGAGCCCTCTAAGTACACAAACCAAACATCATCCACGGGATTGGAGCCATCTAAGTACAAAAACCAAACATCATCCATGGGATTGGAGCCCTCTAAGTACACAAACCAAACATCATCCACGGGATTGTAGCCCTTTAAGTACACAAACCAAACATCATCCACGGGATTGGAGCCCTCTAAGTACACAAACCAAACATCATCCACGGGATTGGAGCCCTCTAAGTACACAAACCAAACATCATCCACGGGATTGGAGCCCTCTAAGTACACAAACCAAACATCATCCACGGGATTGGAGCCCTCTAAGTACACAAACCAAACATAATCCAAGGGATTGTGGCCCTCTAAGTACACACACAAACATCATCCACTGGATTGGAGCGCTCTAAGTACACAAACCAAACATCATCCACGGGATTGTGGCCCTCTAAGTACACAAACCAAACATCATCCACGGGATTGGAGCCCTCTAAGTACACAAACCGAACATCATCCACGGGATTGGAGCCCTCTAAGTAAACAAACCAAAAATCATCCACGGGACTGGAGCCATCTAAGTACACATACCAAACATCTTCCACGGGATAGTGGCCCTCTAAGTACACAAACCAATTATCATCCACGGGATTGGAGCCCTCTAAGTACACAAACCAAACATCATCCACGGGATTGGAGCCCTCTAAGTACAAAAACCAAACATCATCCATGGGATTGGAGCCCTCTAAGTACACAAACCAAACATCATCCACGGGATTGTAGCCCTTTAAGTACACAAACCAAACATCATCCACGGGATTGGAGCCCTCTAAGTACACAAACCAAACATCATCCACGGGATTGGAGCCCTCTAAGTACACAAACCAAACATAATCCACGGGATTGTGGCCCTCTAAGTACACACACCAAACATCATCCACTGGATTGGAGCCCTCTAAGTACACAAACCAAACATCATCCACGGGATTGTGGCCCTCTAAGTACACAAACCAAACATCATCCACGGGATTGGAGCCCTCTAAGTACAAAAACCAAACATCATCCACGGGATTGTGGCCCTCTAAGTACACAAACCAATTATCATCCACGGGATTGGAGCCCTCTAAGTACACAAACCAAACATCATCAATGGGATTGAGCCCTCTAAATACACAAACCAAACATTATCCACGAGATTGTGGCCCTCTAAGTACACAAACCAAACATCATCCATGGGATTGGAGCCCTCTAAGTACACAAACCAAACATCATCCACGGATTGGAGCCCTCTAAGTACACAAACCAAACATCATCCACGGGATTGGAGCCCTCTAAGTACACAAACCAAACATCATCCACGGGATTGTGGCCCTTTAAGTACACAAACCAAACATCATCCACGGGATTGGAGCCCTCTAAGTACACAAACCATACACCATCCACGGGATTGGAGCTCTCTAAGTACACAAACCAAACATCATCCACGGGATTGTGGCCCTCTAAGTACACAAACCAATTATCATCCACTGGATTGGAGCCCTCTAAGTACACAAACCAAACATCATCCATGGGATTGGAGCCCTCTAAGTACACAAACCAAACATCATCCACGGGATTGGAGCCCTCTAAGTACACAAACCAAACATCATCCACGGGATTGTGGCCCTCTAAGTACACAAACCAATTATCATCCACTGGATTGGAGCCCTCTAAGTACACAAACCAAACATCATCCACGGGATTGGAGCCCTCTAAGTACACAAACCAAACATCATCCACGGGATTGTGGCCCCCTAAGTACACAATCCAAACATCATCCACGGGATTGTGGCCCTCTAAGTACACAAAGCCGATCTTTTTTTTGCCCGCCCCAGAACTTTACTAAAAGTCTCAAGTCCCTTTATCATACATTGTTTTTACATTTTCTTCAAAAAATAAGTATACTCATAATTTCTTATATTGATATACTGAAAGATTGTGGTTATTTATTTGAACATTAAAATCTATAGGCCTATTAAAGTTCAAATCTGTAACATAATTGGGTTTTGAGATATTGATACCAAAATGAACCAAAGAGCATTTTGCAATACGGTTTGTTCTTATTTAGATGATTTATAAGTCAATTAGTGAGTGACTTTTGGCCATGAAGTTTCTTTGCAATTAATGGTTTGAACGGAATTTTCTAATAAAAATATTTTTAAAACACGCGTTTTTCTTAATTTATGCATTTGATATAAACACATTTTGGAATGAAAAATAAGTAAAACTTATTACGTTGTAAAAAAAACCAAGCTGAAATTTAGTGTGTATTTACAATTTAATAGCAATTGTATATATATATATACATTAACATAAATATTAAATAACAGTGTGTGTGGGGGGGGGAGGGGGGAGGGGAATTAAACGTTTGGCACACGTGGTAAATAAATCAAGGAAAGTTAATTAAGCTTGTTATTTGCTTGTTATAATTAAGTTCTCATAAAAAGATTTCCTTTTTATTCATTTAGTTCAAGCGAAAATTATAATATGATATCGATGGAAGGCGTTTGTATAAAATAACTTTAAATTTAACTTTGCAATATTTAAGAATGCAATAAACACAAAATATGTTTGGGTTTTCCTATGATAATTTGTGACACTTTGTGACAGGGGAGAGGGGGGGGGGGCAAAAATTTGTGACGTCACAATTTTAAAGTTTAAATAAAAATCTAAATTTTTTAAGTTTGAAAAAAAACTCTATTCAATTAATTTGAAAAACATTAAAACAATACCTCAGGTATTATAAGTACCGTCAAACTCATTCGTGGACACACCTTTTGCGCATATCGAAAATGACTCAAAAACATGTGGCCATTTTACCTTTGTATATACATGATCTCAAATTTACTACAGAAAATATATATACCATTTTAACTATGTTTTAAATTAATGGAATTTCATATATTAGTATCATTAAAAATGTAACCACAATTGTGTCTTGTTTTCCTACTATATTAACAGAAAACGTCAAACAAAGCATTCTTTTATATAAAGAAGAATCTCTTAACCCATTTTCACGTCTGTAAATTTTCAATGAATTTTACTTTTCGAAAAGTGGGACAAAAAATGTTTTCATATTTTGAAAGTAAATCTGAAGCCATCTTTGTTCATGTCCATGAGATTTCGTTTTGACGTTTTGTGAAATGCTTGGCTTTTGATATGTTTATTTGAGGCCTGGGTAGACTTATGGAAAAGTACTCACAGTTTGTCAACGCCCTTCAACTATATTTTCTTAATTTATATACCATACAATATTTATTTGTTAAAGAGAATGAAACATCTCTTTTTTACGACTGTGATATCAGCTTTGGCACACGTGGTTATTAAATCAGCAAAAGTTTAGGCTTGTAATTTGCCAAGTAGTTTAAATTAAGTTCTAATAGGATTATTCTAATTTTTCTCTCTTTACGTTCAATCAAAATTTTGATTTGATATTGTTTGAAGACATTTGCATCAAATAAATTGAAAATTCTGTTTGCAATATTATTGAAGCAAATAAAAACAACCATAGATATTTGGGTTTGAGAAATGAACTTGAGATGTGAAGAACAAAGACTCTCAATTGTCAATGTGGAAGGGGGCTTCCGAAAGCTAAGCGACGGGTCTGCTTTTAAAAGTAACACCGACATATTAAGAAGTAAGACTGTAACATATGACACTGAGTTGTTGTACCAGTAACATTGACTTAAATGATCAACGCTCTTCAACGTACATGACACAGAATTTGCTAAGCCATAGGGATGTATTAGCAAGTGAGATAGAGTGATGATGGGGATGACAACTAGAAAAGGAAAAAGAAGATCGAAAGAAAATTAGTAATAAAATCTAACATAGAAATAAAGATTAAAAGATAGAACAGAGCAACAGTCTACTATAGAAAAAGTTTGACGTACTTGGATGGCTTATTCTCCATCCAGAAAATCATTATTTTGCTTTTGTTGTCGTTTATTTGAGAACGTAAATACACCGAATGGATCAAAATTTTGCTCATCTGATGGATTTACTACTTGGTGGAAATTAAATCCTAAGGTTTCAAGTCACGAATCAAGTGCACTACATGTCAACTCCTAACGTCTTCTTGGATTGATTACATTCGTCAGTTCTTTTCACACGTTGAAGCGTCGTACTATTCTCACTATCAATTAACAAACTCAACTCCTTTTCATAATAACTATAACTTTAATATCTAAGTAAATATAATAAACATCCTATCACTCCAAGGTTCCACTCAAGACTGCCAGCACGACTAAAACATACGTAACAACACTGCATAGACAATACGTCACGACTCAGCTTAAAAATACGTCATAGAGACAATGGCGGGAAGAGCGTTCACTAACTATAATAGTCAAGCGCGGGAAAAGCGTTCAACAACTAATGAACATAATATTGAGTCACAACAATTCCTAATGAACGCTCATGCTCGACACTACACAACCAAAATTATTGCAAATGGAAGGAGTTGGAGCCCAGACTTCCAAAAGGACAGACTATTGACAGACTATTGACAGACTATTGACAGACTATTGACAGACTATTGACAGACTATTGACAGACTATTGACAGACTATTGACAGACTATTGACAGACTTTTGACAGACTATTGACAGACTATTGACAGACTATTGACTGACTATTGACAGACTATTGACAGACTATTGACAGACTATTGACAGACTATTGACTGACTATTGACAGACTATTGACAGACTATTGACAGACTTTTGACAGACTATTGACAGACTATTGACAGACTATTGACAGACTATTGACAGACTATTGACAGACTATTGACAGACTATTGACAGACTTTTGACAGACTTTTGACAGACTATTGACCGACTATTGACAGACTATTGACAAGAAAGAGCAAAACATAGTAGCAAAGGAAACAAAGAAATGGCAGGAAATTCATATCAGAATTTTTGATATTATAAAATTCCTTGCCAGACAAAATTTGGCTTTGCGTGGAAATATAGAAAATGACACCAGTACCAATAGAGGAAACTTATTAGAGTTGGTTCATCTAATTGGACAATACGATCCTGTACTTCGTGAACATCTTGTAAGATCTAAAATGTGTGGCAAAATTTCAATCACTTATTTGTCACCACAAATACAAAACGAATTTTTTGCCATTTTGGGAAATAATGTTCGCCAACATATCATCGGACAAATAAAAAAGGCTAAGTATTATTCGATTGTATTCGACAGCACTCCAGACCTTTCTCATAAAGATCAAACAAGTCAGGTATTAAGATATGTAGTAATTGAAAATCAGGAAGTAAAAGTAGTGTAGTCTTTTATAGATTTCATCGAAACTAAAGACAAAACTGCTGAAGGAATTTCAAAGATGATTTTGAACAAGCTTCAAGTTGATGTCCTAGATATAAACAACTGTAGAGGCCAAGCATATGATAATGCTGCTGTTATGGCTGGAAAGCATTCAGGAGTTCAGCAAAGGATTAAAGAAATAAACCCTAAAGTTGAATTCGTACCTTTCTCAAATCATTTATTAAACCTAGTTTGTTTACACGCTGCCTCAGTTGCGGTCAGTTCAGTAACATTTTTTGGCACTTTAGAACGTTGCTATTCATTTTTGTCCACATCTACACATCGTTGGGAAGTTCTGATAACAGCTACAGGCAAAAGCTTAAAAAGTGTGCAAGACATGCGGTGGAGTGCAAGAGGCGATGCCGTAAATATGACATGGCATCATTACAAAGACATTCTCGTCACTTTGGAAAAACTGAGAGAGGCAGGTGAAAGCTTAAATACTAGGACAGATGCAGGAGCTTCACTAGTAATGATCCAGTCATTTTCTTTCTTTGTTTCTTAGTCCTTTGGCAACCGGTGCTACATGAAGTGAATGATGCACAAAGATATTTACAAACAAAGGGACTTGACATAAGAATGTGCGCTCAGAAAGTAAATGCTTTGCAGATGATATTGACAGAGAAACGAGAGGAATGGGTAGATAGCGCTGTATATTATGCAAAAAATATGTGTGAAGAACTTGGAATTTCCATAGAACCTCAGAGGCGAAAAACAAAAAGACATATTTTTGATGACAGAACTAGAGATGATAACTTATCTTGTGAAAATGAGTTGAGACGAGAGCTGTTTTCGTCGTTAGATAGAATCATTGTAGAAATTCGTGAGCGTTTTAAGCAGCTACAAAATTTAACGGACAAGTTTGCTTATCTAACGCCGGCTCTATTTGTAGATCCAGACGACACTAAATGTAATCTAAACTTGAAATCTATCGAAATTGACGAGCTGGATTTCCAGCTGGAACGACTTCGACTTCGGTCTTTTGTTGCTGCTACAGGCAACGAAAATAAATTAATCAATGCAGACTCACTTGAATTATTTAAATTTATTGTAAAATCCAAGCTGGAAGATGCTCTGCCCAATATTTTAATAATGTTACGAATATTTTTCAGTTGCCATAAGCAATGCCAGCTGGGAGAGACGTTTTTTAAAACTGAAGTTGATTAAAAACTATTTAAGACTATCTAATTTGGCTATCTTGTCTATTGAGCAAGACGTGTGTGATGCTATAGACATTGATGATGCAATAAAGGACTTTGCTATTCCAAAAAGCAGACGTATAAATTTTTAATTATAGACGGAAGTTTGGTTTTTATCCTCAGAAGTACTTACATTATCTTTCAATAAAAATAAAAATATTAAATAAATACTAAATAGTATAGTTCTAGTTTTGATTAAAACTAACTATTTAATCTTGTAGATCGTCAAGTTGTACCTAATCTTAAGTGATAGGTATTGTACCGGTTATAACAGGTGGTTGTATCTAGGTGGTTGAAGTAAAATAGTTTTTGTATTAATAAACATGATTATAAAATTTAGATACATTTTTTTATTTATTGTGTAATGCAAAATAATGACGACTGCTCTTGCCAAAAAGTTCTCTAGAATTAATGCATGTAATGTATAGTATACATTAAATTGAAATACCTAAATAAGAGGGCGTCAAAATTGTCTTCCGCCCCGGGCGGCCGATACTCGCGCTGCGCCGCTGTTTAGACAGCTTATAGTTAAAAAAAAAAAAAAGCGTAAAGGAGGGACAGAGATAGAGTGTAATGCAAAATAATGACGACTGCTCTTGCCAAAAAGTTCTTTCAAATTAATGCATGTAATGTATAGTATACATTAAATTGAAATACCTAAAAAAGAGGGCGTCAAAATTGTCTTCCGCCCCGGGCGGCCGATACTCGCGCTGCGCCGCTGTTTAGACAGCTTATAGTTAAAAAAAAAAAAAGCGTAAAGGAGGGACAGAGATAGAAAAAAAACACGCACACACACAAACACACAAACACACACACAAACACACAAACACACAAACACACACACAAACACACAAACACACACACAAACACACACAAAAACACAAACACAAACACACAAAAACACAACACACAAACACAAACACACACACACACAAACACACACAAACACAAAACACACACAAACACACACAAACACAAACACACACACAAAGCACACACAAAAACACACACAAACACACACACAAACACACACACAAACACACACAAACACACACACAAACACACAAACACACAAACACACACACAAACACACACAAAAACACACACAAAAACACAAACACAAACACACAAAAACACAACACACAAACACAAACACACACACACACAAACACACACACACACAAACACACACAAACACAAAACACACACAAACACACACACAAAGCACACAAAGCACACACAAACACATACAAACACACACAAAAAGACACACACACGCAAACACACACACACAAACACACACAAACACACACACACAAATACACACACACACACAACACACACAAACACAAACACACACACAAACACACACACAAACACACACACAAAACACACACAAACACAAACACACACACAAAACACACACAAACACAAACACACACACACAAAGCACACACAAACACAAACACGTAAACACAAACACAAACACACACAAACACACACACACACACAAACACACACAAAACACACACACACAAACACAAACACACACACAAACACAAACACACACAAACACACACACACGCAAACACACACAAACACACACACACTCAAAACACACACAAATACACACACACACAAACACACACACACAAAGATGAATAGAGGCGGTTTGAAGGGATGTAGTGGAAAGAAAGTACGGGAATTTCCAAAAAGACATCATTTTGGGGATGATGTAAGTTAAGTGAAAATCTAGATAACAGTTATAGTAGTCGGGTGTGTATAGAATAGATATGTCTACATTTATCGTATTGGTGAGTGATCAAAGATATGCCTAAAATGGATGGGGTTTTGGAAGATGGCTGTGTATAGGGTGAACAAAATAAATATGGATGGGTAGAGAAGCTAAAAGGTGTTTGACAGTAGATAGAGCATCTATTACTAGAAGGAAATGGCTTAGACATACCGAAATGGTAACATGAAGTTATGTTGTCATTTGTTAGATTATTGTGTGATTTGTTAAGTTATGATGTCATTTGCTAAGTTATGATGTCATCCAGAGCAAGATAGTCACGTTCCAGCTTTGGAGAGAAGATGTCAAAATAGATCATTTGTCGATATAAAATGTCATCACAGACAGAAGTACTCACATGTCGTTAGTTGATATAATATGTATACTTCTTTAAATACAGACAGAAGAACTCACATGCCAATTGTCAAGATAAGTTGTCATGACGATCTCCCTTTGAGAAGCTCCTCTTTTGTTTTGTTACAGAGCAAGATCTTCCTCCAATGACAAGGGATGTAATTATGGATGTGCTTGCTTTTGTTCCGTGCTTGTGAGTGGCCTCCCCTTACCGGGTGCGTCCACTAAACCTAATTGTCTTACTGAGCAGCGCCTCACATGTTTCACAGTAATCCGATTTCTTCAAGTTTCCAACAGCTTCAAGGATTGGTTGTTTTTTTTTCTATCTCAACCATTTTAAAAAGTCGTCTCTGTTTTCCGCACATATCACGCTATCGACAGAAGTTCAAGTCTACGAATTTTTGGATAATACTCATCGCAATGGTGTGACAGAAGGAAGATGGTGTGACAGAAGGAAGATGGTGTGACAGAAGGAAGATGGTGTGAACATGGAACATATGATAAGACAAACCCGTTACTCTGAGTTTTCATAATATATTTTCCTAAATGGTACAAAATAATTTCAGCCAGTCATAATAAATGAACGGCCACAGCTCATTTCTTTAAATCAACGGACTAAATATGTTCTGTCTCAGTAACAAAAGCTACTGCCTGTCTCAGTAACAAAAGTCTAATGACTCTCTCAGTAACAAAGTCTATTGTCTGTCTCAGTAACAAAGTATATTGTCTGTCTCAGTAACAAAGCCTATTGTCTGTCTCAGTAACAAAGTCTATTGTCTGTCTCAATAAAGACACTTTAAGTTGCGCAAAACTAACAATAATTAACTTAATAAAATAGTTCTTCGATGGAATTTCCTCCTCATTGCAAAATATCCGTTTTTTCTCGACTAGTAGTGAAGAATTAGAATGTACAAATTCACAAGAGACTAAACTCATTTTCACTAATTATAGCGATTATCGCCACTTGTTCCTGGGACAAAGGGCGAACAGTTTTGGTCACTTAAAATAATGAGAAATGTGAATTGAGCCAAATGTTGAACATATTGGGCTGTTCTTTTATTGATCGCCATATCCACAGGAATGGTCATATTTGGGGTGGAATTCTTTCTTTTCTAATAGTCATGTTATGGTGGAAGTCTGTCTCTTCTAATGGTTATATTGGGGTGCAAATCTGTCTCTCCTAATGGTTATATTGGGGTGCAAATCTGTCTCTCCTAATGTTTATATTGGAGTGGAAGTCTGTCTCCCCTAATGGTTTTATTGTGGTGGAAGTCTATCTCTCCTAATAGTCATAATGGGGTGGAATTCTGTCTCTTCTAATGGTAAAATTTGGAATGGAGGCCTGTCTCTCCTAATAGTCATATCTTCTTCTTCTTCTATATCTTAAGGGCCCACGATCAATTTATTGATCATTTTGGCTCCTATGCATGTAGATGGGATTTGCCATGTTTCTGTTACTGGTGGTGATGAGGAAATTATGCACTAGGGGTTTGAAGGCTTGAGGCAATAGACACAAATGTGTCTAGTGTTGTCGCCTCAACCGTTCCTTTTGAAAGATGGTTCCAGTCCCTGATTGTCTTGGGCAGGAATGAGCAGCTCCTATACTGGCTTCTTGCTGGTATGAGCCTGAATTGCCTGTCATGGCCTCGTCGCTGTCTATGGGGGAGAGGGACGAGTTTCTGTTTAATAC
>CAXITT010000271.1:511897-523117 GCA_964033795.1 Lymnaea stagnalis
GATAGTTGGCAGGGTCGGAATGCTCCCCTTTCTTGTAAATTGGAGTGACATGCGCTGTTCTCCAGTCTGCTGGAACATTTCCTGTGCATAGTGACGATTGGAAGAGGATTGTCAGTGCAGGAGCGATTTATTTGGCTAATTCTTTGAGCACTCGTGGTTTAATGTTGTCAGGACCACATGCTTTGTAAGGGTTAATGGTAATGAGGAGGGCAAACACACCTTGTTCTGATATCTGGATATCTCCCATGATAGGGTAGGCTCTGTTTATCATTTTGGTCTTCAGAAGGAACTCAGTCTCAGAGTACTCTCTACCGTCACCAAAGACCGACTGGAACTGCTGATTGAGTATCTCCGCATGTGCTTTTGGGTCAGATGTCAATTGGCCATCCCACCTCAAGGGGGAAACTCCAGCGTTTGAGGACTTTTAATGTTTCACATAGCTCCAGAAGCGCTTGTTCTTGACATCTCTGAGAAGATGCCGTTCATGTAGTTCCAATACGATCTACGCAATAAGCGTTGAATGGTTCGGCGGAGTCTCAGTACCTCCTCTCTCAGTTCAATCGAGCCATTTTTCTTCATGCGTTTGTATTGGCGGTCTCTCCTGTGGATGAGCCTACGGATTTCAGCCGTGACCCATGGCTGATTTATCCTAGGTTTGGTGATTTGGTGTGGTATGAATTTCTTCACTGCATCAGTGATTGTAGTCTTGAACTTCACCCACAGCTCGTCTGTTGTCGCTGTACCTTGAATCACCTTCATGTTTGAGCTTAGCTCTGTGGTTGCAATCCTTAGGCCATCCCAGTCTGCCTTGGCATAAATTGGGATTTCTCGAATGATTTGTTTCATTTTTAGTGTGTTGACCTGAAATTCACAATAAGGAATGCTGTGGTCCGAAATCCCGGGGATGACCTCAACTTTTGGGACACGATGTGGACAATTGGTGAGGAGTAGGTCAAGAGTGTTTTCCCCCCTCGTGGGTTCTTTAACCAGCTGTTCCAGACCATGGTTGTTAATTATCTCCATGAATTCTGAGTGTAGAACAGGGTATGGGGACTTGGGCTTCAAGGCAGGAATCTGCCAATTCCAACCAGGAAAGTTAAAATCCCCCCCTATAAGGAGAAAAGCGTTCTTTGACTGTGTTGCTCTGTGAAGCGATACCTCGAACCTCCTCAGGCTTGGTTCATCTGCTGTATTTGGTCGATAATAGGCACACACGTAGAGTGTGCGTCTACCCTTTAGTTTCAATTTTACCCACAGGATCTCGCAGTCGTCAACATCGAGTTCTGGAACAGCGTGGCAGTCCAAGTTGTGATGGACTGCAACAAGCACTCCTCCTCCTCTGTCTTTTCTGTCTCGACGAAATACTTTGTATATATCTGGTACAACCTCTGCGTTTGCTATGGAGGGATTCAGCCATGTTTCTGAGCCCAAGATGATGTCGGGTTTTAGGCTGTTAATTAGGTTAGCTATCTCTACTCGCTTACCACTTGCAGACTGGAAGTTTACATTTAATATGCGCAATGGCCTGTGTCTCCATTTGTCTTGTTGACTGCAGCGCATAGGAGTAGAGCAGTGTGGTGGTTGAAAACTTCGAATGTCTCTTGGTGTGGAGATTGAGTGGTTCAGAGAGAAATCTGGGAAGGTAGAGTCCGTCCCTGCACTATGTGGGTCAAACACAGACTGGTTAATCTGGCAGCCGCAGACAGTACAGTGCCATGGCACGTCAGAATTTTTAGCATGTTGGTTGTAATTAGAAGTGTCGATGCTTTGGCATTGACGATGGAACCATTGCCCACATTGTTCACAGGCAACGCCTCTGTCCTCCACATGTACAACATGGTCACATGCTCCGCAGATCCATGATGACTGGGATTTGGAACTTGATGGGGTATGCAAGGGAGAACCACCAGCACTAGTAGTAACGTTCGGTCCAGGGTTGGGTTCAGGAGAGTACGAATTTGCCAGGAAGATGCAGGCCAGATACAATAGTACCAGTTTCTGACGGCCTAAGGGCCTCTGAGTAGAGCATGATTGGGATGCTCTATGTAAACTGTCTATAAACACACAGTGAGCAGTACCAGCTATGCGGAAAACTGTCTTCCCACTGAAGTCCAAATTGTCAAATATAAGGCCTATTTCTGGTCTCTCGGCATCAAAAATGAACAATTTATTTACCAGAGCCGTTACCACAATTGTATATAGTGTAATATTGTATTTGAACATACCACAAGTCACTCCGTGTGTTTCAGTCTGAGAGCACATACAAGCAATAGAGTTTTGCTACGTTTCAAGTAAGACAGGAAGTGGTAACAAAAATGGCGCCGAATATCAACAATGCAGTACAAACCCCGAAATCACAAAATTAACTAAACATTTAAAAGACAGTGACTTTTGAGTCATCCCTTTACCAGCAATGGTGACATTTTAGTTTATAAATCACAGTTTGTTGAGGATTTACTTGACTAATAATGTAATAGTCAAAGAAATATTCCTCATAAAAAAACATGTACACTAATCCCATCTAACCGGAAGTTGGGGTGGAAGTTTGTCTCGCCTAATGGTTATATTGGGGTGAAAGTCTGTCTCTTCCAAAGGTGATCTTGGTGTTGAAGTCTGTCTCTTCAAATGGTCATTGGGTGGGGGGGGGAGTCTGTCTCTTCTAATAATCATTTTGCGGAGGAAACCAGTCTGTTTTAATTGTACTATGTGGGTGGAAGGCTGTCCCTACTAATGGTTATATTGGGGTGGAAGGCTGTCCCTGCTATGTATAGATTTATTTGAAATCTGTCTCTTCTAATGGTCATTTGGGGGAGGGGAAGTCAGTCACTTCTAATAGTCATTTTGGGGAAGAAGTATGTCTCCCCTAATGGTTATATTGGGGTGGAAGTCTGTCTCTTCTAATGGTTATATTGGGATGGAAGTCTGCCTTTTCTTATGGTTATATTGAGGTGGAAGTCTGTCTCTCATAACGGTTATATTGGAGTAGAAGTCTGTATCTTCTGATGGTTATATTGGTGTGTAAGTATGTCTCCTCTAATGGCCATATTAGGCAGGAAGTCTGTCTCTCCTAATGGTCATATTGAAGTGTAAGTTTGTCTCTTCTAATGGACATATTGGGGTGGAAGTCTGATATTCTAATAGTCATATTTGGTTGAAAGTATGTCCTTACTATTGTTTATTTTTTAAATATTTATTTGGAATCTCTCTCTTCTAGTGGTCATTTGGTGGAGGTGAAGTCTGTCTCTCATAATGGTCATTTGGTAGAGGGGAAGTTTGTCTCTTCTAATGGTCATTTTGGGGAGGAAGTCTGTCTCCCCTATTGGATATATTGTGGTTGAAGTCAGTCTCTTCTAATCGATATCTTGGGGTGGAAGTCTGTCTCTCCTAATAGTCATATTGGGGTGGATGTCTGTCTTGGCTAATGTTTATTTTTGAGTGGAAGTCTATCTTCCCTAATGGTTATAGTGTGGAGGAAGTCTGTCTCTCCTAGAGGTTATATTGTGGTGGAAGTCTGTCTCTTCTGATGGTTTTTATTTGTGTGTAAGTTGGTCCCTTCTAACAATCATATTGGTGTGGAAGTCTGTCTCTCCTAATGTTCATATTTCAGTGGACGTCTGACTTTCCTAATGGTGATATTGGGATGGATGTCTTTACTAAAGATGACATGAAGGCAGGCGTATCTTTTCTAAATGTGACAGCAAGGCAGACGTGTCTTTCCTAAAGATGACATGAATGCAGATGTGTCTTTCCTAAATGCAGCAGCAAGCCAGGCGTGTCTGTCCTAAATGTGGCAGCAAGCCAGGTGAGTTTTTCCTAAATGTGACAGCAAGCCAGGTGTGTCTTTCCTAAATGTGGCAGCAAGCTAGGTGTGTTTTTCCTAAATGTGGCAGCAAGCCAGGTGTGTTTTCCCTAAATGTGGCAGCAAGCCAGGTGCGTCTTTCCAAAATGTGGTATCAAGCCAAGTGTGTTTTTCCTAAATTGGCAGCAAGCCAGACGTCTCTATCCTAAATGTGACAACAAGGCAGACGTGTCTTTCCTAAATGTGGCAGCAAGCCAGACGTGTCTTTCCTAAATGTGGCAGCAAGCCAGGTGTGTTTTCCTAAATATGGCAGCAAGCCAGACGTGTCTTTCCTAAATATTGCAGCAAGCCAGGCGTGTCTTTCCTAAATGTGACAACAAGGCAGACGTGTATATCCTAAATGTGGCAGCAAGCCAGACGTGTCTTCCAAAATGTGGCAGCAAGCCAGACGTGTCTTTCCCAAATGTGGCCGCAAGCCAGACGTGTCTGTCTTAAATGTGACAGCAAGGCAGACGTGTCTTTCCTAAATGTGGCAGCAAACCAGACGTGTATATACTAAATGTGGCAGCAAGTCAGACGTGTCTTTCCTTGATGTGACAGCAAGGCAGACGTGTCTTTCCTAAAGATGCCATGAATGCAGATGTGTCTTTCCTAAATGCGGCAGTGAGCCAGGCATGTCTTTCTAAATGTGGCAGCAAGCCAGGTGTGTTTTTTCCTAAATGTGGCATCAAGCCAGGTGTGTTTTTCCTAAATGTGGCAGCAAGCCAGGTGTGTCTTTCCTAAATGTAGCAGCAAGCTAGGTGTGTTTTTCCTAAATGTGGCAGAAAGCCAGATGTGTCTTTCCTAAATGTGGCAGCAAGCCAGGTGTGTTTTCCCTAAATGTGGCATTAAGCCAGGTGTGTTTTCCCTAAATGTGGCATCAAGCCAGGTGTGTTTTGCCTAAATGTGCAGCAAGCCAGGCGTGTCTTTCCTAAATTGGCAGCAAGCCAGACGTGTCTATTCTAAATGTGACAACAAGGCAGACGTGTCTTTACTAAATGCGGCAGCAAGCCAGACGTGTCTTTCCTAAAGATGACATGAATGTAGACGTGTCTTTCCCAAATGTGGCAGCAAGGCAGACGTGTCTGTCCTAAATTGGCAACAAGCCAGGCGTGTCTTTCCTAAATTGGCAGCAAGCCAGACGTGTCTATTCTAAATGTGACAACAAGGCAGACGTGTCTTTACTAAATGCGGCAGCAAGCCAGACGTGTCTTTCCTAAAGATGACATGAATGTAGACGTGTCTTTCCCAAATGTGGCAGCAAGGCAGACGTGTCTTTCCTAAATGTGACAGCAAGCCAGACGTGTCTATCCTAAATGTAGCAGCAAGGCAGACGTGTCTTTCCTAAATGTGGCAGTAAGGCAGACGTGTCTATTCTTACTGTGGCAGCAGGCCAGGCGTGTCTTTTCTAAATTTGGCAGCAAGCAGACGTGTCTTTTCTAAATAATGCCAGCAAGGCAGACGTGTCTTTCCTAAATCATCAAGACAGATTATTTTGTTTTGTTTAAGTGCACAGTACCATTCCTAAATGAGAAAATATGAGATGCATAAAAGTATCAGGCATTAAAAGTGACTCCACGACTCGAGATGTAATGCTGTAACTATCCTTGATATGTTTTGTGTACGGTATCACACATTATTGTACGTTTTACATCCCTAGCTACTCCGACGTCTTAAATCTGTCTATACGAGATTTCTCTGTCAACCTGGACATCACGTATCCCTGTCTACCTAGACGTCACATATCCCTGTCTACCTAGACGTCACATATCCCTATCTATCAGGGAAATCTCGTGATATAAAGAGTGGGAAGAATAGTTTAAAAAAAAAACCCAAGGGGAACAAATGAACCAGACATGGACCAGTAAGCCTAATGAATGTTTAATGTTCGCCTTACCCTAATTAGTTCCCTTGATGACGCCCCGCTCGGAGCTCTCATTATTAAAGCTTACAAACTGGTCGAAAGTCTTCGTTACCCACAAGCCTCAAAGTTTGGCTCCGTTTTGATGGGATGCGATTGGCAACTTTGGAAAAGTCGGATAAATTTCAGTGAAATAACTTGAAGTTTTTTTTTAACAAAACATCTGTCCATAAGGATACCTTTTTCAATTGCTTTCTCTCTCTCCCTTCCTCTCTCTTTCTCCCCACTCACTCTTTCTCTCTCACCCTTTCTGTCTATCCCTCTCTCTCCCATTCAGCCCCCCCCTCTCTCTTACTGTCTCTCTCTCATTGTTTCTCTCTCTTTTCTGAGACTTTAGAATAGCCAACGTACGCTTTAGTGTGCCCATCTTATTGATAATGAAGCAATATTTTGGAGGTTTTTCAGAAGTAAATTAATTGTTCAACCGCAAAACATTTTGATTTTCTCTTCTCCAATCCTCTTTTTAAATCAAATTATTAAGTATTATTTTTTATTTTATTATTTTCTTATAAATAAATTGAATAGCATTTTTAAAATCGGCAACTTTCTTTCACATAAGCAGACAAGACAGAGATAGAGATAGAGAGGGGTTTTGCGTGTAAGAGATGGGGGATTGAGGGCGGTAGATAGAGAAGCATGGTAAGAGGGAGGGTGCAGAAAGAATGTTTATAGTGCAGAGGTTAACGGGAGGTAACCATTATTATTTTAAGGGTAAGAGATAAATTACTTTAAATGTTAATGAGTTATTTCTCTTTTCTTACAATGTTAGCATCGAAAAAAATGGGTTGAGTTTCAAAGATAATCTCAAATTGAGTGTCATTGTTCAGTGACAATTCATTAAATCTGGAAATGCTATATCCAGGGCATTATATTCTGAATGTGACAAGCTAATCACTATAATTTTTTTTAACAAAATGGTCTTTAAAAAAACAAACAAATTCATCTCTGTTCAAAGATGGCTTTGGCTTTCTGACAAGTGGAAGGTAAGTCGTAACTTGCTAAGTAACCGTTGGGCTGTGAGATACATTAAAACTTCAATAGTCCGGAAAAATTGAGCTTGGAACCCGTCCTAAGTATCGACCTATCCATATTTGCGCAATCTTATTAAAGCAGGTATGGTCAATAAATAGGCCACGATGTAACACGTTTTTTGTGATGTCTATCAAGGCGGCGATTATCAAAGTGTGGTTTTGTGTTTTTCATATTAGAAAATATATGATATTATTTAAATACATCAGCCATTTTTAGAAATGCGAATGTGTTCATTTTTAATTACGTTTCCCTTATCAGCCAACTTTTATGTCAACGTCGTACAGGAGAGGAATGTTTCAGTTAGGCTTTTGGACAGCTGGAGAGGAATGTTTCAGTTAGGCTTTTGGACAGCTGGAGAGGAATGTTTCAGTTAGGCTTTTGGACAGCTGGAGAGGAATGTTTCAGTTAGGCTTTTGGACAGCTGGAGAGGAATGTTTCAGTTAGGCTTTTGGACAGCAGGAGAGGAATGTTTCAGTTAGGCTTTTGGACAGCAGGAGAGGAATGTTTCAGTTAGGCTTTTGGACAGCAGGAGAGGAATGTTTTAGTTAGGCTTTTGGACAGCAGGAGAGGAATGTTTCAGTTAGGCTTTTGGACAGCAGGAGAGGAATGTTTCAGTTAGGCTTTTGGACAGCAGGAGAGGAATGTTTCAGTTAGGCTTTTGGACAGCAGGAGAGGAATGTTTCAGTTAGGCTTTTGGACAGCAGGAGAGGAATGTTTCAGTTAGGCTTTTGGACAGCAGGAGAGGAATGTTTCAGTTAGACTTTTGGACAGCACAGTTACAAACAGAATATTGTACATGTTAAAAAATTCAGAAAACGGCCAAAATCAGTTTGCTATCCATTCATTTAAGTGTGATGTAAGCCCAATAAGTTTGCTCTCTAAGTGTGATGTAAGCCCAATAAGTTTGCTCTATAAGTGTGATGTAAGCCCAATAAGCTTGCTCTCTAAGTGTGATGTAAGACCAATAAATTTGCTCTCTCAGTGTGATGTAAGCCCAATAAGTATCCATTCATCTAAGTGTGATGTAATCCCAATTTAACCAAGGTTGTAATGTGCATTCAACATTGTAATGTAAGATCTATCTGTATCGATGAGATGTAAGAGTATAGCTGCAAGTATTTATATGTAAAGCTAATATTAGTTATGCAGTTGTACATATCTTATGGAAGCGTTAATATAAGTCATATAAGTGTATTAAAGTGATATCAATCCATCATTTACACCATGCATTTACATGACATCATACATTGGGTTCGACCACGTACGTAAAGACTATATTTGCAGAGCAAGTGGATTGGTTCATATCCAGTGTCTCTTTCAGAAATTTTCTTCGGGGGAGGGGGGGGGGGTCACTTCAGATTTTCAGGGGGGGGGGGGGGCTGTGCCAGTGGCCAGAGGCGTAGCTTAGTGGTAGCAGATGGGACGCACGTCCCGGGGCGGCAGACTAGCGGGGAGGCAAAAAATGGGCTTTGATGGTATTTAAAGGCTGAAAATAATGGTTTTCAGAGTTTGGTTTGGGGGGGGGGAGCATAAAAATTAATCTTGTCCCCTGAGATGGCATTTCAAACTTTGGGGTGGGAAGCGCCAAACTTTGCCATAATAGTGACCAAAGATATCTTCAATTCCTCACCAGCGTGACGTAAACTAAATTTGTGTCCCTCTAGTTGTGTCACACCCGAGCGTAAGCTTTTGCCCCAGATTATTCTCGCCCTTTAAATCATTATAGCCCCCAGAAAATTTATTGATAAATTCAAAATAAAAGTAAGCATTTTTCACATATCTTAATTTAGTTTTGCAACATTCTACATTTAATTGGAGAGCAACGGAAGAGATTCTAGTTAAGAAGTGAAGGTGTCACTTAATCTTAGAGCCATCGTGTTCGCCCAGCAAACCCTACAACTGCAGGGTGCCTCGGATATTTTGAGGGGCTTAAAAATGTGATGTGAAAACTTTTCATAATTATCATCTTTCATTGCAGGGTTTTTCTTTTTTTTTTTTTTTTTTTTTTTAGGGGGGGGATGAACGGAAAAGTACTTGACCTGCCTGTGTTATACAAAATATTAAAATAGTACTGTGGCTTTTATTTTTTATTTATATTATTTTGGCGGATAGCTACTTAATTAAAAATTAATTTTAAAAATCATAATTAAAAAGGCTTCCATCACTAAAAAGCACTGCAAACATTATTTTCTATGATGAACGCAAATGAAGAAAAACCAAACTTACTTATAATTATAATGCTTAGACAAACTTTTCTAAATATGTCCTACTTTTACCAGAGTCAAAAAGAAAAAAAAAACAGGTTTATTAGAAAGGTCTATACATTTATATGGGTTTTAAAAACTGTTCATTTTATAAAATGTATATGAACGGCATAAATATTTTAAGAAGACATGAGTAGTTTACAAAAGACATTATTTAAGTTGTGATTTTATATAAGGGAAATCGTATGCAAAGAAATTGTAAATTTCCCAATATTCAGTAGATTGAAATGTTTATTTGAAATTTCAAACTGCTGTAACTTTCTTAAATTGCCCCTTCGCTATACTTAAACTATTTTAAATTAAATCCACAGAATCTATTTGAAGAATAATATAATATTCCTTTTAAACACGTACCAAAAATGAAATTGGTATGATAATCGAAATGGTAGTTCACAAAAACTTTTTTTCTTAGCTTTCTATTGGACTCTTATCTAAAATAAAATTAAAAATATAAAAAATGCAGGCAATGCAAATGGATGTGGCAGTTTGTTTATCATTCATATGAAAAAAAGAGAAAAGCTTTTTAGAAGTTAATAATCGTGAATATAGGCTAAGTATTCTTTTTTTAAAATCTGTTATTCAGAAAACTATTAAACAAATGTAGAATATTTAAAGAAAACAAAGTAATTTTGATTTAATAATAATTGATAAAATGTGCGCTATTTGTATGCGTCCTTTAAATTCTATATTAGATGCCATCATACAATTTATAATTAACACCTATCTCTATTTAAAAGTCATGCTTTTAGGACAAACTATAATTTGAAAACAGATTGCACATGTTTGATACTTGACTATTATTAAAATTGTAGACCTTTATCAATATGTAAATGTATTTTAATACGGTGTCATTAAAGTCTTTAAACTTGTGAAGTTACGAAAAATCAATCCATAAAAATAGCGCTAGATATCTGCGAACAGGAAGTAAGGCTGGAGCAGTCAGTACCATATTTATAACCAAATACTAGAACTTGATTAGCCGTAAACATACGTGGCATCAAATATGTCGAGCCCAGCAACATTTTATACATTCCCCTAATTTCAATACTAAGTATATTTTTTTTATATTTTTGCACACAGTGTGCTCCTGCTGGGGGTGGAGTGGGGGCGTCAGTTCCCTCCCGAAGAGATAGCTGAAAGAAACACTGATGCTAATAAAAACTATATTTTTTAAAGCATGATGCTATCATTCAATTTGTAATTAACACAATTCCCAACTTTAAAAGTCATGCTTTTATTCTAACATATCGTTTGAAAACATGAAAAGATTTCTCACGTTTGATACTTGGTGAGAACTCTATTAAAATTATAGACCTTAAAACTGAAGTAAATTTAGTTTAATAGAGTGTTATAAAATTCTTTGAGCTTGTGAGGTGGCAAATAGTAATTAAATAAAAAAATATCAATAAATGAGAACAAGAGGAAGCAAATTTTCGGCTCATAATTGGGTGCGGTAAATTTTGGAAACATTGCGATATTTATAATCGAAAAAGGTAAGCTTCTAAGAAGATTAGCCTTAACTATACAAATCATCAACTATATCGAGCGTAGCGATATTTCATTGATTCCACTAAATGTAATCGGTTAATGACACCAGACTTATATTCTTTTTAAAATTGTTTAAAAATGAAAATTTAGTAGTTTAAAAAAAATATATATTTTGTTTTATTGTTGCACATATTTTTGCTCCGGGGGGCACTTGACTTTCCCCGGGGCAGTGCCCCCCCCCCCGGAGATATAGCAGAAAGAAACCCTGTTCAAATCATATCCGTATCCATATCATTTGTGGTCGTCATGGTATAGCTCAGTAAACCTGGATTGGATTACGATACTGTGAATTGAAAGCAAAGCAATTATTTAGATTTTAAAAAATACATCATATATATATTCGTCCAAGGGTGTAGAATTCATAGGATTAACCACAGCCTTTCTTAGGAGTTTGTGGGCCCTAAGCATGGAGCGTAGGTTGGGGGCCCCAGAAGGGGTGGGGTCCGGGGGTGGAGCTCCCTCAAGCTGAGCAGAAAACACCACCCACCACTGCGGCACCTCCACTCTGCCTTCATCAATGTTTCCTCTTTCCCATTCCCACGACCAAGCCCCCGATTTACTCTCTGCCACCCCTAAAGCTCCCCCCCCCCCCCCCCGGCTCCCTTTCCCCTCCCTCT
>CAXITT010000271.1:531647-555909 GCA_964033795.1 Lymnaea stagnalis
GACCATAGTTACTATTGTTAATGTTTGAATATGATAACTATTAATAATTTATAATGTGATGTGATTTGTAATTCTTAGCTATGTCTTATGCATTGTATTTATTATTCTCATTTCTAGCCAGTTAAGTTAAGGCCAGTTAAGTAAAAGTAAAGTTAAGTAAAGTTAAGTAAAGTATAGTTACGTAAAGTGAAGTAAACTGAAGTCAAGTAAAGTGAAGAAATTACATGAAATAAGTTACAGTATGTAACATTTGGCCAGTAAAGAATATTTGACCAGAAAGTATTTGTAAAGTAAATATTTGGTCAGAGGTGTTCAATAAATAATATCTGGAACTAAAGCTAGTACAGTTCAGTAAAGGAGTCGCAGTTATTAGCAGAAGATAAGCCAAAGGAATCAACAAGACGGTAGCATATACTGTGTGTGTGTTACCCACAGTAAAGTTCAAAGTCGGCACCTACCTCCTCGCAGTGCCAGTGACCGGAGACACTTACGCAGTCAAGCCGCCCAACCCCGCAGTACGTTGTGACCCGAGCAGAGGGCCGCTGTGGTGTGTGTGTGTGGGGACTTGCTTATTCGACCAGATCGCCATTGAGAGCCTACTATACAATAATATTGGGCAGTATCTTGTTATCCTGTTTATGTGTATAGTATATGTAATTTGTATGCTGATAGTTCTAGTGAAGTAGGATTAGTGTAGAATACTTCATCAGGAAATTAATCGTACCCTAGACATAACCATACTAGCAGTACTAATCTAACGTAGAGGAAAGGGACCTTTGTTTGTTAATACAAACATTAAACATTTAAACCCAAAACTTTTAATAATTGGGTCAGTACATTAATTAATTACAACACATCATAGTTTTGTAACAACAATAGTTTTGTAACAATATCAACCTAGTAATTGACAAAGTAATGGTAACACATATACTGTAAAAATATTGGTAACACATCTGCTGTCAAAGTATTGGTAACACATTTACTGTCAAAGTATTGGTAAAAAATCTACTGTCAAAGTATTGGTAACATATATACTGTCCAAGTATTGGTAACATATCTATTTTCAAAGTATTGTTAACACATCTACTGTCCAAGTATTGGTAACATATATGCTGTCAAAGTATTGGTAACATATCTACTGTCAAAGTATTGGTAACACATCTACTATCAGAGTATTGGCAACATATGTACTATCAAAGTATTGGTAACATATCTGCTGTCAAATTATTGGCAACATATCTACTATCAAAGTATTGGCAACATATCTACTATCAAAGTATTGGTAACATATCGACTACGCTGGGCGGGACATGTTGTGAGAATCTCAGATGACCGTCTTCCCAAAAGAATTTTCTATGATGAGCTTGAACAAGGAAAGCGGTCTGTCTGCTGGCGGACAGAAAAAACGCTTTAAAGACAACATAAAAGCCTCACTGAAAGCGTTCAACATAAACCCAGACATGTGGGAGGAACAAGCAAAGGATCGAACTTCATGGTGTTCCACTTTGCACAGGAGCTGCATGCAAATGAAGTTGGCAGAATAGCGGCTGCAGAACGCAAGAGAAATGCAAGGAAGGCCCGGTCTGAATCTGCTCCCGGAGATGCACCATCATTCCCCTGCACCTACTGCACAAGAGAATTTCGTGCCAGAATCGGCTTCATTACCCATCTGCGCACCCACAGACAGAACCGGCACAAACTCTGATGATTAAAGTGGTCATGGTCGACACCCGTCTGACAAACAACATAAAGCAGGTTCTCTGCTTTTCTGGTAAGGAACCAAGTCTTACTTGCATCAATAACTGGTCTTGTAATAGTGGTTTTTGCATCATAGTAGCTTTGTTAGGCTGAAATAGAAACGGTTGCCAGCTGTTATCTTTTCTTTCAACTCTATCATTATTTCTTTATACCCATCTATAGCTGCTCTTAGATATTTGAAAATGTACGCTATCATAAGAAGTCAATGTTTAGTTAGTAAATTGGAGTGTTGTACTTGTGGCATTGTTACAGATGTTACGCACCGTTGTCAGTAGGGAGAAATTAATCTCCTCTTTACACGTATGGCTCGTTCAAAATCAGTACATAACAAAAGACGATTCCAAATGATAAAAACAATAACAAAGAATACGATACTCGAAACAGGGATAATTACAATTAATACGTTTTATTAAGTTAATAATAAAAGTACCAAAGTCAAAAAGAAATATAATTAAAAACTCTTAACTGACAGTATATTGTGCGGCTGGTACCAGTACAATGTTGAATAAAACACAATGTGCAAAAAGGTTCAAATAATAAAAAGAAGCCTATTGTAAACAAAGCACTCTCAGGTTCAAAATAACTATCTCCCGCTATCTGTGCCTCTTCTCTGGTATGCGTGCCACCAGCCTGTATTTATAGTCTATTGCATAGAAAATTCGAGGTCAGAATAAGCATCGTATTAGTGACTGAAACTTCTAAAAGGGTTCTACCGCATTCGAGTCTAGAAACAGGCGATAGATTGGTTTGTGGTAAAGAAGATCAAAGGAGTAAGCCACGCCCAATACTAACGCAGGCGAATTGGGGTCAGCTTGAGGTCGTTCACCAGGAAACGATTAAATGAGAGTAAAATGAAGAACGCCTATCTATAACACAGAAGATATCTGATAGTAAAGATATAATCTATTGTTGAACTATTCTATCAGAATGCACATTGATAGTCATCTGAGATCTGTTCACAATACCTTTCAAATTTTGTTGCTATTAGTTTAGTGAAGATTTTGTTAGTTAGATATTCTAATTGAGCAATCCAGCTTAGATCCTTTCTTGTAAGTTCGTATTATGAGCGTAGTACCTCATTAAATTGGTATTTTTTCCCCCTGCCAGTTTCTGGAGATGAGGTCGTGTAATTGCCTATACAGTTCGTTTGGACGTTTTATCAGTTCTGTAGTGATACGGGCTATTTCTGGGGCTTTTTGTCACATCTTTTGTTTCATTCAGTGTTGGTTGGCTGACCATTGGGCCAGGCCAGGTCCTCCTTGTGGTAGATAGTAATCATTGTTGACACTTGAATATGAGCTTTTTAGCATACCTTCAAAGTGCTGTGCCCATCTCTACTGCTCTGTTTCCCATCTATACTTTCACACATGTGAAATTTTGCTTGAAAGCCATTCTTTTCCTGCTTTATATTCAGATACGTTCCCCTCACATCGCTTTTTCAGCCAACTGTCACATCTCTGGTATTTTGTCATTGTTTCCCAATCACAATTTTATGCTACTATGCTTGTTTCATTCAATATTTGTCATATTCTTCTTATCTCCTCTTGCAGCATCATTAACTGAGTCTTGTTTCTTTCTTCTACAAGTTCTCTCATTAGCTGAGCCTTGTTTCTTTCTTCTACAAGTTCTATCATTAGCTGAGCCTTGTTTCTTTCTTCTATAAATTATCTTCATTCTGCGTCATATCACACTGTTCTTTTCATTGTTGGTTTAAATACTATTGTCTCTTCTGTTACACTTTTAACAGTTTGCTTCATTTGTTCCAATAGCACATTTCTATTGATCTTTTTAGTCGTTTCCCTGTAGGATAATTCTACTTGAGTTTGAATCTTCTGTTGATATGCCTCAGTAATGTTGGGTCTCTACTTGAGTTTGAATCTTCTGTTGATATGCCTCAGTAATGTTGGGTCTTTACTTGAGTTTGAATCTTCTGTTGATATGCCTCAGTAATGTTGGGTCTTTACTTGAGTTTGAATCTTCTGTTGATATGCCTCAGTAATGTTGGGTCTCTACTTTTGAGTCTTCTGTTGATATGCCTCAGTAATGTTGGGTCTCTACTTGAGTTTGAATCTTCTGTTGATATGCCTCAGTAATGTTGGGTCTCTACTTGAGTTTGAATCTTCTGTTGATATGCCTCAGTAATGTTGGGTCTCTACTTTTGAATCTTCTGTTGATATGCCTCAGTAATGTTGGGTCTCTACTTTTGAATCTTCTGTTGATATGCCTCAGTAATGTTGGGTCTTTACTTGAGTTTGAATCTTCTGTTGATATGCCTCAGTAATGTTGGGTCTCTACTTGAGTTTGAATCTTCTGTTGATATGCCTCAGTAATGTTGGGTCTCTACTTAAATTCTGGCTATTGTATTCTGGCTATTGTACTGTTTTTTTTTCCTTTTATTTGTTGTTACGATTTTATAATCAATTTTTACAAGTACATGGTCTGAGTCTACGTCTGCCCTTGTACAGCTTCGTACACCTAATTAATATGTTGGAGCCTTCCTCCGGTCAATAAGTACATGATCAATTACGGGAAAATTCATCTGGTGATATCCATTGAGCTTTATGTAGTTGTTTGTTTTGGAATATTGTGCTGCTGATCGCCACTCCTTTTACTGTAGGGAAGTCTAATAAATGTGCTCCGTTGTCATTGTTCTCTTCATGGAAGCTTTACTTTCTGATAGTAGCTGAGTCTTTTCCAATTTTGGTGTTAAAATCCCCAAGAACTATTTTGGTATATTGCCCCACCAAATATTATTTAAATATTATTTAAACTGTTTCATAAAAAGTTTTCTAAATGCTGTCATTTGCACCTTCGGTTGGAACATGTGCGCAAATTAACGTGATGTTAAACATATTTCCACGTAGCCCCGTGGAATATAGCCTTTAACTTACTGGTTTAAACCCAGAGACTGCATTGCTGTCTCTCTTTTTCGTGACAGGGTCGTCAGCCCTGCACATAACCGTCGAGGGTTGAGTGCCCCTTACTGCTTTCAGTGTAGTGCCTTGTTTTTGGGTCAGATCCCTAGCCTTTATGATTCTTTGTTGCTAACTGCAATGCTGCAGTTGTTGCCTTGGTCCGCCTTATGTATTTTATTTTCCCAGTACACGCCTTATAGGATGGGCGTTCCCTTATCCGCACCCTCAGGGAGGCGCCCGATGGGAGATTACTGAGTTAAGCTAATCATAAGACTCATTGTTTCTATAATTATATAACAATACTGTTTCTATGAATACATGACATCATGGTGTAGTGTTTCTATCAATATGGATGGTGTCAAAGGTCAGAGTTTGTGACCTAAAGAAAACTAGTTGACAACGCTGTCAGGGTTTTCTGACTGTAAAACACTATGATACCACTAAAATTTAATAACATAGTGCCTACTAGATCAAATATTCAACAACGTTCCTATAAAAAAAAAATGAAATAACATCGTTGCTATAAACCATAAGCAGTGGCTTTTATAACAAATACTAAGTCGCCACAGACATTTGTTATATTTTTTACTAGTCTAACATTTAAAGACAACAGAATCAATGTTAATTGTTTCACCCACTACAAGGCTACAATGAAACACAATTATGATTAGACTATTGTAATAGCGTCCTAATTAGAATAATAGATAACCCCACTTTCCTATTTGTAGATTTGAAGTCAATCTTTAAAATATCTCAGATTTTTGGTTAAATTGTTTATGTCGAAAACATGTCCCAACTTAATGTACACGTCCCAAACTACATTTCTTGCACACTTACATTCATCTCCTAACCAGTGTCTAGAACCTTTAAATCTATGTCCCAACCAGTTTCTTGAACCTTTAAATCTATGTCCCAACCAGTTTCTTAAACCCTTTCAAACATATCCAAACCAGTGTCTTCAGCTCTTTCAAACATATCCAACCAGTGTCTTGAAACTTTATAACCATGTTCCTACCAGTATCTTCAACTTTTACAACCATTTACCCACTAAAACGTATTGTACCGTAACAAACATATCCCATATCGTCTACAGAGGAGACTCAAGGGAACCATCCCTTGTATGTGTCTGTCATTCCGTGTGTCTGCAACAAATCATTGATTGAAAACGCTTGAGAGACGCAGAGTTTTTTCATGCCATTCCGATATGACGTCTCCCTATTATGAACGCTCATTCTGGTAGTCAACCAATCAAAAGCCGTGGTGCCCTCAACATCCGGGAAAGAGAACACTTCCGTTCCCAGACGGAAGTCATTAGTTCTGTCCCCTTTTCTGCATGTCTTCAATCAGACGCTGAAAGCGTTTTGTAGCATTCTAACATCTGATGGATGCCGCTTTGAGCGCTCTCTTGTGGTTAAGATTTAGGCTCTTGTTTTTATTCTGAAACTATCTGGCAACATCCATCACACTTGTGCATTCTCTTCAATATATTCTCGGCCTCTTTCTGCAAACAATTTTTATCTACCCAGCTAATAAACGGAATTAGCTGGATATTCTGACACTAAACTTAATCTTCATTAAATGTTGTTGTTGACGAGCGCAGCGTTATTGAGCCTCTTTGCTCGCTACAGTCTCTGACAGAGGCGTAGCGAGGGTGTTTGGCGCCCGGGGACAAGATTCGCGCCCGGTGACAAAATCCATTTTAAAGCGCCCCCTTTTCTTTTTTTCAAGTCTCAAACCCATTTTTTCCCCAATAAAATAATAACAAAGCACATTTTGGCGCCCCTAACTAGCTTGCGCCCGGAGACATCTGTCTCCCCTGACTCCCTCGCTACGCCTCTGGTCTCTGATCTTCAGATCTATGGTTCCTTCGTTGCAGTGGCATCACAAGTTTTGTTAGTAGATAATGTGTATTGTGTTGGACTTAAGTGTCAGTAGTTTTACGTGGCATCACAAGTTTTGTTAGTAGATAATGTGTATTGTGTTGGACTTAAGTGTCAGTAGTTTTATGTGGCATCACAAGTTTTGTTAGTAGATAATGTGTATTGTGTTAGACTTAAGTGTCAGTAGTTTTATGTGGCATCACAAGTTTTGTTAGTAGATAATGTGTATTGTGTTGGACTTAAGTGTCAGTAGTTTTATGTGGCATCACAAGTTTTGTTAGTAGATAATGTGTATTGTGTTGGACTTAAGTGTCAGTAGTTTTATGTGGCATCACAAGTTTTGTTAGTAGATAATGTGTATTGTGTTGGACTTAAGTGTCAGTAGTTTTATGTGGCATCACAAGTTTTGTTAGTAGATAATGTGTATTGTGTTGGACTTAAGTGTCAGTAGTTTTATGTGGCATCACAAGTTTTGTTAGTAGATAATGTGTATTGTGTTGGACTTAAGTGTCAGTAGTTTTATGTGGCATCACAAGTTTTGTTAGTAGATAATGTGTATTGTGTTGGACTTAAGTGTCAGTAGTTGTACGTAAAAAGACCATTCACTTTTTTTTCTTTTCCAGGTAAGAGTTAAGTGATCTTGTAAATGTATGTAGATTTAAGTCGTCACTATAAAATCCACTGAAACGCCTTTTTAGAAAGGTGACGTCATTTCAACTTGTACGACTTTCTATAAATCTAACTAAAAGAGAAGAATTTCGATACTATGACTCGACCACTAACCGATGTTTCTATCAATATTACTAGAAAATATGACTAGAAAACATACATTTTCTAAAAATGACTTTCAAACAAACTACTTTCTTGAAATATTAAATCCTCAAATAATCCTACACAGTGAGGTAGTGGCTTTGTCAATGGAGTTGGTAATGTACTGATATATGGGATGGATTTGATAATCATATATGGGATGGAAGAGGATAATCATATATGCGATGTAGCTGATAATCATAAATAGGATGGGATAATAATCATATATGGGATGGAGTTGGTATTTATAAATGGGATGGATTTGGTAATCGTATAAGGGATAGAGTTGATAATCATATATGCGATGTAGCTGATAATCATAAATAGGATGGGGTTGATAATCATATATGGGATGGAGTTGGTATTTATATATGGGATGGATTTGCTAATCGTATAAGGGATAGAGTAGGTAATCATATATAGGATGGAGTTGGTAATCATAAATAGGATGGAGTTGGTAATCATATATAGGATGGAGTTGGTAATCGTATACGGGATGGGGTTGGTAATTCTTTTATGGAATGGGGTTAAAATTCTTTTATGGGATGGGGTTGGTGTGGAATGATTTAGGACACATACGAATGTATACTTAAATGCGAATGTACTGTCCCAAGAATATATACGGACACACTAATATATACTTATACACGAATGCATACTGACACACGAAAGTGTACTGACACACAAAAATATACTTACACACGAATGCATACTGACACACGAATTAAGATCAACATACTCATCTAAATAGATTAACATTAAACACATGAGTTGAAAGGCACATACCGGTGAGTAAAAGTAAGAACTATCACTGTACGCCAATGTTAAATAGGCTGTGCTTAGGGAATTGTCAAGTTCCTCCATTGTCCGGTGTCAGTGATCCTAACTACGTCAGTGGAGCTCGATACATGTACTTAATCATTAAACAAAGCTACACAAATTTTATGTACACAATAGTATATAATCTATTAGCGAAGAACACAGGAACGTCAATTTCTTAGTCCAGTGCTAGTTGTACAATTTAGGCAAATGATCCAATGATAAGAAAACAACTTTAAAAAGTAAGGTAAGAGTGAATTGGTATAAGCTAGTTACAGTTAAAAAACGTTGGACTTCATACAACGACATGATGTATCGATACGACTTATTCCACACATTTTTGACTGGTGAAACGATAACGTAAATATCGATACTTAAAACCAAGCTATAATATAACAACCATAACAGTACCAGTGGTGGAAAGCAGGCGGAAATTTGAATAATTAATTAGGCATGCGTTTGAAAAAAGCCCAGCATGGGCCAGCACACTGGGAAGTGTATCAGACGATGTAATGAAATGTTGGGGTTATGATAACAGGTGGTCTCATTAGAAAAAAAATGGGATTAAAGATGGGTGGAAGAGAGATGAAAAGAACGTGGGGAAGAAATGAGATGAAAGAAAAAAAAGGGATGATTGGGTGATGTAAAAGAAAGCCAGTGTATGTTTCTATAAGTTATAATTGGGTGATGTAAAAGTAAAAGAAAGTCAGTGTATGTTTCTATAAGTTATAATTGGGTGATGTAAAAGACAGCCTGCATATGATAATATAAATTATAATTGGGTGATGTAAAAGGCAGCCTGCATATGATAATATAAATTATAATTGGGTGACGTAAAAGAAAGCCTGCATATGATAATATAAGTTATAATTGGGTGATGTAAAAGGCAGCCTGCATATGATAATATAAATTATAATTGGGTGATGTAAAAGAAAGCCTGCATATGATAATATAAGTTATAATTGGGTGATGTAAAAGAAAGCCTGCATATGATAATATAAGTTATAATTGGGTGATGTAAAAGAAAGCCTGCATATGATAATATAAGTTATAATTGGGTGATGTAAAAGAAAGCCTGCATATGATAATATAAGTTATAATTGGGTGATGTAAAAGAAAGCCTGCATATGATAATATAAGTTATAATTGGGTGATGTAAAAGACAGCCTGCATATGATAATATAAGTTATAATTGGGTGATGTAAAAGACAGCCTGCATATGATAATATAAGTTATAATTGGGTGATGTAAAAGACAGCCTGCATATGATAATATAAGTTATAATTGGGTGATGTATGAGTAAAAGAAATCCAACACATGTTTGATGACATTTAAAGGACACAAAACTAGAATTAGAATTAAAGAACAAAGAAGACAAAGTGTTCAGTGAGCAGATACAAGAAGGGAAGAAGATAGCAAAATGCAAAGAGAGATGAAACATATTTTAATTTTAATTCGCATGTTGCATGAGCAGCAGAAAGTTGTTGTCATTGTTGGTGCAACCATAGAAAACATTATTGAGGTATAAGGTAGATCCAGTTCGTGTAATAGGTTTTAGAGTTTAAAAACATCTTCTCTTTAAAATGTTATGGACGCCAAAAAAACAACAGTTCGATGTGTAAAAACTTAAAATACTCCATACCTCAGATACCCCACACCTCAGATACCCCACACCACAGATACCCCACACCTCAGATACCCCATACCTCATAGTTTATTTCTCCACTATATTTTTAAAAATAAAATAAATCTGCTGAAGTCTACAAGATTAAGGTTGCTCTGAATGGAATGATGAGTAACTCGTGGTTACCCAATTATTGCCCTTTGATTTAGTTCCTTTTAATTTTTGTCCTTCACTGTAGCCATGGTGGCGCGTGCCATCGCATTCAGTCAAGGATTACTGCGTAGCCAATGAGAGGACGAGGCGGGTCAAAAGAATAGTAGGGACATTCCATCCATGACAAGGGTGATGGGAGATGTCAGCAGTGTGTCATAGGAGATGTCAGAAGTGTGTCATGGAAGGGGGATGCGTCACAGATGGGGACATGTTGTTTCAGATAAAATGGTTGTTGTGTTAGATCAGATGCTATGTTTTGTCAGATGTTGCGGCAAAAAAGCTGCTCTTTTATATGCAATGAGGGGTTTATTATGTGAGATGAGGGGTTAGTTGTTTGAGATAACGTGTTTGGTATCTTTGTGACATGTGCGAGGGTCTATTGTGACATGTGCGAGGATCTATTGCGACATGTGCGAGGGTCTATTGTGACATGTGCGAGGGACTATTGTGACAAGTGGGAGGGTCTATTGTCTATTGTGAGCAGACCTGCCTTGTTATGACCAGTGGTCGGCCAACTCATTGGTGATTTCAAGCTAAAATCGGCAACAGGATGATCAAAAACGTTGAGAGCCAAATTTCTTTCCAAGAATCATGTTTTTCTGAGTCCAAACCGATTTGTGGCAGACTGACCGAGCCGTTCTTTGTGGCCGACTGACCGAGCCGTCCTTTGTGGCCGACTGACCGAGCCGTCCTCGGGGCGCTAAAGAGCCGCCCTAGCTCGCGAGCCGTGCTTTGCCCGCCACTGCTCTAGACGAATGAAGTAAAGAGTAAACATTCATGCCAAGATAGATTCTTGTGGACGTGTTCATTTATAGAGTAAACGTTATTTGACTTAGTATACACAGCGATTATTCCTAACTTGTGAATGCCTATGAACAAGTAATTTATTTACCATCACGGATATATGTGTCCATCAATTCTAGGCCAGGATACAATATTTAACGCCATTGTTTGAACTTTATAAATTTATTGTATCCCTATCTCATGTGTTGTCAAATATTATACGTACATAAAGATGAAATTGATATATATATATATAATTATACAATTAATTTTTGTAGTAAAGTATTCTCTTCTCTTTCAAGGAGGAAACGGCAGATAAGAATAGAGTGGGCCGGGATTTGATGGAGTTTTTTAAAATTTGAAAAATGGATTTTAAATAAGATGTGGGACTTCTGATAACATTGATGTACAGCTGGTTGCCAGACTACACACATGGGGTGAGAGGCCATTTGTTGGTTGCAAGCATAGAGGCACGGGGCGAGAAGCAATTTATTGGTTGCAAGAATAATGGCACGGGGGTGAGAAGCGATTTATTGGTTGCAAGAATAATGGCACTGGGTGAGAAGCAATTTATTGGTTGCAAGAATAATGGCACAGGGCGAGAAGCGATTTATTGGTTGCAAGAATAGAGGCACGGGGCGAGAAGCGATTTATTGGTTGCAAGAATAGAGGCACGGGGCGAGAAGCGATTTATTGGTTGCAAGAATAGAGGCACGCGATGAGAAGCGATTTATTGGTTGCAAGAATAGAGGTACGCGATGAGAAGCGATTTATTAGTCATTAGAATGCAGACACGGTATGAGAGGCACCGTCTTTAAAGCGTCGTTTCTCACAAGCTTAACTAGTAGACCACGTCTCAGGTGCTAGGGTGGTAAGAACGTCTTGTGTCTATGGGCAGATAGAGTGTATATCGTGTACAGGGGCAGCCAGTGTCTTCGTGTATAATAGGATTAGGATCGACTACAGCTTTAAGGGGTGTATGACTGACTATTGTACTGAGTTGTTTGTTTGAAAAAAATAGCAAATATTGTTAGAAGCTCTACGACTGAAACATGCACGTGGCTGTATAACAGATTCGTGTAGATCTACATTTGATGGCGTATAGTCAAGTTACTACAGAAGCTCGAAGAGCACAAAGCTAGCAGACGGGCAATGGTTCAATACTCATGTTTCAACATAACAATCTCTGCAAGGATTCGAACATTAAACTTGTTAACGGCAAAAAAGGTGCACATCATTATGTGGCTAATTAATAGTTATCGTATGACTAGAGCAGGTGTTACCTGACAGAAGA
Organism: Lymnaea stagnalis; assembly: GCA_964033795.1. Classification (NCBI taxonomy): domain Eukaryota; kingdom Metazoa; phylum Mollusca; class Gastropoda; family Lymnaeidae; genus Lymnaea; species Lymnaea stagnalis. Next base: position 543,744 of record CAXITT010000271.1, read on the forward strand.
AGAAAGACCTAGTGAAATAACTAGAGCAGGTGTTACCTGACAGAAGATGAAAGACCTAGTGAAATGACTAAAGCAGGTGTTTCCTGACAGAAGATGAAAGACCTAGTGAAATAACAAGAGCAGGTGTTACCTGACAGAAGATGAAAGACCTAGTGAAATAACTAGAGCAGGTGTTACCTGACAGAAGATGAAATACCTAGTGAAATGACTAGAGCAGGTGTTACCTGACAGAAGATGAAAGACCTAGTGAAATGACTAGAGTAGGTGTTACCTGACAGAAGATGAAAGACCTTGTGAAATAACTAGAGCAGGTGTTACCTGAAAGAAGATAAAAGACCTAGTGAAATGACTAGAATGAAATAGTGAAACGAGGTATGTGGAAGCTTGAAATAACTAGAGCAGGTGTTACCTGACAGAAGATGAAAGACCTAGTGAAATAACTAGAGCAGGTGTTACCTAACAGAAGATGAAAGACCTATTGAAATAACTAGAGCAGGTGTTACCTTAAAGAAGATGAAAGACCTAGTGGAATGACTAGAGCAGGAGTACCTGACAGAAGATGAAAGACCAAGTGAAATGACTAGAGCAGGAGTACCTGACAGAAGATGAAAGACCTAGTGAAATGACTAGAGCAGGTGTTACCTGACAGAAGATGAAAGACCTAGTGAAATAACTAGAGCAGGTGTTACCTGACAGAAGATGAAAGACCTAGTGAAATGACTAGAGCAGGTGTTACCTGACAGAAGATGAAAGACCTAGTGAAATAACTAGAGCAGGTGTTACCTGACAGAAGATGAAAGACCTAGTGAAATAACTAGAGCAGGTGTTACCTGACAGAAGATGAAAGACCTAGTGAAATAACTAGAGCAGGTGTTACCTGACAGAAGATGAAAGACCTAGTGAAATAACTAGAGCAGGTGTTACCTGACAGAAGATGAAAGACCTAGTGAAATAACTAGAGCAGGTGTTACCTGACAGAAGATGAAAGACCTAGTGAAATAACTAGAGCAGGTGTTACCTGACAGAAGATGAAAGACCTAGTGAAATAACTAGAGCAGGTGTTACCTGACAGAAGATGAAAGACCTAGTGAAATAACTAGAGCAGGTGTTACCTGACAGAAGATGAAAGACCTAGTGAAATAACTAGAGCAGGTGTTACCTGACAGAAGATGAAAGACCTAGTGAAATAACTAGAGCAGGTGTTACCTGACAGAAGATGAAAGACCTAGTGAAATAACTAGAGCAGGTGTTACCTGACAGAAGATGAAAGACCTAGTGAAATAACTAGAGCAGGTGTTACCTGACAGAAGATGAAAGACCTAGTGAAATAACTAGAGCAGGTGTTACCTGACAGAAGATGAAAGACCTAGTGAAATAACTAGAGCAGGTGTTACCTGACAGAAGATGAAAGACCTAGTGAAATAACTAGAGCAGGTGTTACCTGACAGAAGATGAAAGACCTAGTGAAATAACAAGAGCAGGTGTTACCTGACAGAAGATGAAAGACCTAGTGAAATGACTAGAGCAGGTGTTACCTGACAGAAGATGAAAGACCTAGTGAAATAACTAGAGCAGGTGTTACCTGACAGAAGATGAAAGACCTAGTGAAATGACTAGAGCAGGTGTTACCTGACAGAAGATGAAAGAACTAGTGAAATAACTAGAGCATGTGTTACATGACAGAAGGTGAAAGACCTAGTGAAATGACTAGAGAAGGTGTTACCTGACAGACGATGAAAGACCTAGTTAAATAACTAGAGCAGGTGTTACCTGACAGAAGGTGAAAGACCTAGTGAAATGACTAGAGCAGGAGTACCTGACAGAAGATAAAAGATCTAGTGAAATAACTGGAGCAGGTGTTACCTGACAGAAGATGAGAGACCTAATGAAATTACTAGAGCAGGTGTTACCTGACAGAAGATGAAAGACCTTGTGAAATGACTAGAGCAGGTGTTACCTGACAGAAGGTGAAAGACCTAGTGAAATGACTAGAGCAGGAGTACCTGACAGAAGATGAAAGACCTAGTGAAATGACTAGAGCATGTGTTACCTGACAGAAGATGAAAGACCTAGTTAAATAACTAGAGCAGGTGTTACCTGACAGAAGATAAAAGACCTAGTGAAATAACTAGAGCAGGTGTTACCTGACAGAAGATGAAAGACCTAGTGAAATAACTAGAGCAGGTGTTACCTGACAGAAGATGAAAGACCTAGTGAAATGACTAGAGCAGGTGTTACCTGACAGAAGATGAAAGAACTAGTGAAATAACTAGAGCATGTGTTACATGACAGAAGGTGAAAGACCTAGTGAAATGACTAGAGCAGGAGTACCTGACAGAAGATGAAAGACCTAGTGAAATGACTAGTGCAGGAGTACCTGAGAGAAGATGAAAGACCTAGTGAAATAACTAGAGCAGGTGTTACCTGACAGAAGATGAAAGACCTAGTGAAATAACTAGAGCAGATGTTACCTGACAGAAGATGAAAGACCTAGTGAAATGACTAGAGCAGGTGTTACCTGACAGAAGATGAAAGACCTAGTGAAATGACTAGAGCAGGTGTTACCTGACAGAAGATGAAAGACCTAGTGAAATAACTAGAGCAGGTGTTACCTGACAGAAGGTGAAAGACCTAGTGAAATGACTAGAGCAGGAGTACCTGACAGAAGATGAAAGACCTAGTGAAATGACTAGAGCAGGTGTTACCTGACAGAAGATGATAGACCTAGTTAAATAACTAGAGCAGGTGTTACCTGACAGAAGATGAAAGACCTAGTGAAATGACTAGAGCAGGTGTTACCTGACAGAAGATGAAAGACCTAGTTAAATAACTAGAGCAGGTGTTACCTGACAGAAGATAAAAGACCTAGTGAAATAACTAGAGCAGGTGTTACCTGACAGAAGATGAAAGACCTAGTGAAATAACTAGAGCAGTTGTTACCTGACAGAAGATGAAATACCTAGTGAAATAACTAGAGCCGGTGTTACCTGACAGAAGATAAAAGACCTAGTGAAATAACTAGAGCAGTTGTTACCTGACAGAAGATGAAATACCTAGTGAAATAACTAGAGCCGGTGTTACCTGACAGAAGATAAAAGACCTAGTGAAATAACTAGAGCAGGTGTTACCTGACAGAAGATGAAAGACCTAGTTAAATAACTAGAGCAGGTGTTACCTGACAGAAGATGAAAGACCTAGTGAAATAACAAGAGCAGGTGTTACCTGACAGAAGATGAAAGACCTAGTGAAATGACTAGAGCAGGTGTTACCTGACAGAAGATGAAAGACCTAGTGAAATAACTAGAGCAGGTGTTACCTGACAGAAGATGAAAGACCTAGTGAAATGACTAGAGCAGGAAAAGACCTAGTGAAATAACTAGAGCAGGTGTTACCTGACAGAAGATGAAAGACCTAGTGAAATAACTAGAGCAGGTGTTACCTGACAGAAGATGAAAGACCTAGTGAAATGACTAGAGCAGGTGTTACCTGACAGAAGATGAAAGAACTAGTGAAATAACTAGAGCATGTGTTACATGACAGAAGGTGAAAGACCTAGTGAAATGACTAGAGCAGGAGTACCTGACAGAAGATGAAAGACCTAGTGAAATGACTAGTGCAGGAGTACCTGACAGAAGATGAAAGACCTAGTGAAATAACTAGAGCAGGTGTTACCTGACAGAAGATGAAAGACCTAGTGAAATAACTAGAGCAGGTGTTACCTGACAGAAGATGAAAGACCTAGTGAAATGACTAGAGCAGGTGTTACCTGACAGAAGATGAAAGACCAAGTGAAAAAACTAGAGCAGGTGTTACCTGACAGAAGATGAAAGACCTAGTGAAATAACTAGAGCAGGTGTTACATGACAGAAGATGAAAGACCTATTGAAATAACTAGAGCTGGTGTTACCTGACAGAAGATGAAAGACCTAGTGAAATGACTAGAGCAGGTGTTACCTGACAGAAGATGAAAGACCTAGTGAAATGACTGGAGCAGGTGTTACCTGACAGAAGATGAAAGACCTAGTGAAATAACTAGAGCAGGTGTTACCTGACAGAAGATGAAAGACCTAGTGAAATAACTAGAGCAGGTGTTACCTGACAGAAGATGAAAGACCTAGTGAAATAACTAGAGCAGGTGTTACCTGACAGAAGATGAAATACCTAGTGAAATAACTAGAGCCGGTGTTACCTGACAGAAGATGAAAGACCTAGTGAAATGACTAGAGCAGGTGTTACATGACAGAAGATGAAAGACCTAGTGAAATGACTAGAGCAGGAGTACCTGACAGAGGATGAAAGACCTAGTTAAATAACTAGAGCAGGTGTTACCTGACAGAAGATGAAAGACCTAGTGAAATAACTAGAGCAGGTGTTACCTGACAGAAGATGAAAGACCTAGTGAAATAACTAGAGCAGGTGTTACCTGACAGAAGATGAAAGACCTAGTGAAATAACTAGAGCAGGTGTTACCTGACAGAAGATGAAAGACCTAGTGAAATAACTAGAGCAGGTGTTACCTGACAGAAGATGAAAGACCTAGTGAAATAACTAGAGCAGGTGTTACCTGACAGAAGATGAAAGACCTAGTGAAATAACTAGAGCAGGTGTTACCTGACAGAAGATGAAAGACCTAGTGAAATAACTAGAGCAGGTGTTACCTGACAGAAGATGAAAGACCTAGTGAAATAACTAGAGCAGGTGTTACCTGACAGAAGATGAAAGACCTAGTGAAATAACTAGAGCAGGTGTTACCTGACAGAAGATGAAAGACCTAGTGAAATAACTAGAGCAGGTGTTACCTGACAGAAGATGAAAGACCTAGTGAAATAACTAGAGCAGGTGTTACCTGACAGAAGATGAAAGACCTAGTGAAATAACTAGAGCAGGTGTTACCTGACAGAAGATGAAAGACCTAGTGAAATAACTAGAGCAGGTGTTACCTGACAGAAGATGAAAGACCTAGTGAAATAACTAGAGCAGGTGTTACCTGACAGAAGATGAAAGACCTAGTGAAATAACTAGAGCAGGTGTTACCTGACAGAAGATGAAAGACCTAGTGAAATAACTAGAGCAGGTGTTACCTGACAGAAGATGAAAGACCTAGTGAAATAACTAGAGCAGGTGTTACCTGACAGAAGATGAAAGACCTAGTGAAATAACTAGAGCAGGTGTTACCTGACAGAAGATGAAAGACCTAGTGAAATAACTAGAGCAGGTGTTACCTGACAGAAGATGAAAGACCTAGTGAAATGACTAGAGCAGGTGTTACATGACAGAAGATGAAAGACCTAGTGAAATGACTAGAGCAGGAGTACCTGACAGAGGATGAAAGACCTAGTTAAATAACTAGAGCAGGTGTTACCTGACAGAAGATGAAAGACCTAGTGAAATAACTAGAGCAGATGTTACCTGTCAGTATATGAAAGACCTAGTTAAATGACTAGAGCAGGTGTTACCTGACAGAAGATGAAAGACCTAGTAAAATGACTAGAGCAGGTGTTACCTGACAGAAGATGAAAGACCTAGTGAAATAACTAGAGCAGGTGTTTTCTGACAGAAGATGAAAGACCTAGTGAAATAACTAGATCAGGTGTTACCTGACAGAAGATGAAAGACCTAGTAAAATGACTAGAGCAGGTGTTACCTGACAGAAGATGAAAGACCTAGTGAAATAACTAGAGCAGGTGTTACCTGACAGAAGGTTAAAGACCTAGTGAAATGACTAGAGCAGGAGTACCTGACAGAAGATAAAAGACCTAGGGAAATGACTAGTGCAGGAGTACGTGACAGAAGATGAAAGACCTAGTGAAATAACTAGAGATGGTGTTACCTGACAGAAGATGAAAGACCTAGTGAAATAACTAGAAAGGTGTTACCCGACAGAAGATGAAAGACCTAGTGAAATGACTAGAGCAGGTGTTACCTGACAGAAGATGAAAGACCTAGTGAAATAACTAGAGCAGGTGTTACCTGACAGAAGATGAAAGACCTAGTGAAATAACTAGAGCAGGTGTTACCTGACAGAAGATGAAAGACCTAGTGAAATAACTAGAGCAGGTGTTACCTGACAGAAGATGAAAGACCTAGTGAAATAACTAGAGCAGGTGTTACCTGACAGAAGATGAAAGACCTAGTGAAATAACTAGAGCAGGTGTTACCTGACAGAAGATGAAAGACCTAGTGAAATAACTAGAGCAGGTGTTACCTGACAGAAGATGAAAGACCTAGTGAAATAACTAGAGCAGGTGTTACCTGACAGAAGATGAAAGACCTAGTGAAATAACTAGAGCAGGTGTTACCTGACAGAAGATGAAAGACCTAGTGAAATAACTAGAGCAGGTGTTACCTGACAGAAGATGAAAGACCTAGTGAAATAACTAGAGCAGGTGTTACCTGACAGAAGATGAAAGACCTAGTGAAATAACTAGAGCAGGTGTTACCTGACAGAAGATGAAAGACCTAGTGAAATAACTAGAGCAGGTGTTACCTGACAGAAGATGAAAGACCTAGTGAAATAACTAGAGCAGGTGTTACCTGACAGAAGATGAAAGACCTAGTGAAATAACTAGAGCAGGTGTTACCTGACAGAAGATGAAAGACCTAGTGAAATAACTAGAGCAGGTGTTACCTGACAGAAGATGAAAGACCTAGTGAAATAACTAGAGCAGGTGTTACCTGACAGAAGATGAAAGACCTAGTGAAATAACTAGAGCAGGTGTTACCTGACAGAAGATGAAAGACCTAGTGAAATAACTAGAGCAGGTGTTACCTGACAGAAGATGAAAGACCTAGTGAAATAACTAGAGCAGGTGTTACCTGACAGAAGATGAAAGACCTAGTGAAATAACTAGAGCAGGTGTTACCTGACAGAAGATGAAAGACCTAGTGAAATAACTAGAGCAGGTGTTACCTGACAGAAGATGAAAGACCTAGTGAAATAACTAGAGCAGGTGTTACCTGACAGAAGATGAAAGACCTAGTGAAATAACTAGAGCAGGTGTTACCTGACAGAAGATGAAAGACCTAGTGAAATAACTAGAGCAGGTGTTACATGACAGAAGATGAAAGACCTAGTGAAATGACAAGAGCAGGAGTACCTGACAGAAGATGAAATACCTAGTGAAATGACTAGAGCAGGTGTTACCTGACAGAAGATGAAAGACCTAGTGAAATGACTAGAGCAGGAGTACCTGACAGGAGATGAAAGACCTAGTGAAATGACTAGAGCAGGTGTTACCTGACAGAAGATGAAAGACCTAGTGAAATAACTAGAGCAGGAGTACCTGACAGAAGATGAAAGACCACGTGAAATGACTAGAGCAGGTGTTACCTGACAGAAGATGAAAGACCTAGTGAAATAACTAGAGCAGGTGTTAACTGACAGAAGATGAAAGACCGAGTGAAATAACTAGAGCAGGAGTACCTGACAGAAAATGAAAGCCCTAGTGAAATGACTAGAGCAGGTGTTACCTGACAGAAGATGAAAGACCTAGTGAAATAACTAGAGCAGGTGTTACCTGGCAGAAGATGAAAGACCTAGAGCAGGAGTACCTGACAGAAAATGAAAGCCCTAGTGAAATGACTAGAGCAGGTGTTACCTGACAGAAGATGAAAGACCTAGTGAAATAACTAGAGCAGGTGTTACCTGGCAGAAGATGAAAGACCTAGTGAAATGACTAGAGCAGATGTTACCTGACAGAAGATGAAAGACCTAGTGAGATAACTAGAGCAGGTGTTACCTGACAGATGATAAAAGACCTAGTGAAATGACTAGAGCAGGTGTTACCTGACAGAAGATGAAAGACCTAGTGAAATAACTAGAGCAGGTGTTACCTGACAGAAGATAAAAGACCTAGTTAAATAACTAGAGCAGGTGTTACCTGACAGAAGATGAAAGACCTAGTGAAATGACTAGAGCAGGAGTACCTGATAGAAGATAAAAGACCTAGTTAAATCACTAGAGCAGGAGTACCTGACAGAAGATGAAAGACCTACTGAAATGACTAGAGAAGGAGTACCTGACAGAAGATGAAAGACCTAGTGAAATGACTATAGCAGGTGTTACCTGACAGAAGATGAAAGACCTAGTGAAATAACTAGAGCAGGTGTTACCTGACAGAAGATGAAAGACCTTATAGTGAAATACAAGAGTAAGTCAGGGACTGAAGTTACTGTTTTTATCTAACCATAGCAAAGTTCACGGACTGAAGTGATATCAATCTACCCCCCAGCATCTATACCCACGAGTCTAGAGCAGTGTTTCCCAACCTTTTTGTGTCCTGCCCCACTAAGCCTTTCTAAAATTTCTATGCCCCCCCCCCTATGTTACATATATATACACAAATGTAATATTCAAACATTAAATTCACTAAATGAAAACTAAATGACAGGTTTTAGGAAGAAGCAAAAAGACGTTAGGAATGATTAGGATTTACCAAGTAATTTTTGGCACTAAATCCACATTCAGCTACACATGAAGATGGAAACGGTAACAATTGCTGACTTGCACATTTGGTCGAGTTTGAATATTAGATTTGTGTTTCCTAATAAAGTCACGACATCGCTCCTTTTATATTAAATAGATTTTTAACAGACTCTTCATTTTGCATTTCTGCGAGTTCTTCTTGATATTGCATATTTGAAATATAAGACGAAACCACTCACATTGACTGAATCCAGGCTGGACAATCAGTTTGTTTTATATCAACAAAATTTCATCTAAATCTGCTTACAAACTTTTTAGATGATTGAAAAAGTATACGGTATCAATCACTTCCCATTTTTTCAGCAAATCACAAACTTTTCAACAATTTTGTTACAAACATATTTCCGACACAATTTGATAAATCTAATGAAACCAAATATCTCCACTTTTGCATCGACAAGAGTTTTATTTGCTCCTTGAAGTTGGTTAGTTAACATATTTAGTTTTTCAAAGATATCGGCTAAATAACTCACAAATGCTGGACCATCAACTGTTAACAGGTACCTAATTTCATGTTTCTCCCTTAAAAAGTCACCAAGAGTTTCAAATAGTTCCATAAATCTTTTCAAGTAGTTCCTTTTTCGAGAGCCACCTTACTTCAGTGTGAAGTCACAGTCTTACATGGTCTGCATTTTGTTCTTCACAAAACAGCTTGAATACACACTCACATTTGGCATTAGCTTTAATAGCATTGATACGTCTTAGAACTGAATGTAGTACTTCATTAAGAACAGGCGAACTATTATTAGCTACTAAATCAAAGCTACTTTGAATAATCCATTGCACAAGTAGCATTTCTGGATTCTCATCCTACCAATTTAAAGCAGCCTTTTTTATGCCCATCATATTTGGAGCACGATCTACAGCACAAGCTATTATATTTTCTTTTTCTTTGATATATTATTGCTTTCTAATTAATTTTTAGCACATTATATATATATATATATATATATATATATTATCGTTGGCAGTAGTGATGTTTTCTAATGATTTACAGACTAATATGTCTTCAGCAAAATCTCCTTTATCTATATATCTAAGTACGGCCTCACTGTCTCTCAAAATCGATTCATCCATATATGCACTGAGATTTTTTTTGTTTTCAGCTTTTCAATAATTTGTATTTCAAAATCTTCACTCATTTCATCTATTTTTTAAATTTATTATTTTTTATTATTATTAATTTTTTCGTTTGCTAACATTATTGTTACTGAGCGGCATAGCTTTCACGCTTTTGTCATCTTTTTCCAGTACAGTTTTAAGAAATGCTGATATTGATGGTTTGATTAAATTCTCTCCTACATTATAATTTTCCCCAGATTTAGCTATGGGTAAAGAAATTTCATAAGTAGCCTCAAGAGTACGATTGACAGTTGCAGTATGAGCAGTAAACAAAGACTGTAAGACTGTTCTTTTTCCACATTTTTTCTTAATTATTTGAAAGTAATTATTTAGATCTTAAATGATGTGACAGCTATGTTTGGCCTTCAATGCACCTCAAGACGACTGGTTTTCAAATTCTAGACAGCTCATTTTCGAATTGCCCCCTAAACAATCAAATTGCCCCTCTGTGGGGCGTGGCTCCACGTTGGGAAACACTGGTCTAGAGTCTAGAGTATCCAGTGCCAACTCTTCATTGTTCCAACACCGCCCAGTGCAGCACGGGGGGGGGGGGGTACAACCCTGCTATAGCCGCCTTATCAGAGCTGGGCGAGGTAAGGTGTGGTGTGTAGATACAAGGGCAGTGTAAACAGACAGGGAAAGAGAGAGAGAGGTGGGGGGGGGGGAGTGAGAGAGAAAAGGGGGAGGGGAGGGGAGGAGAGAGAAATTGGTGTGCGTGTGTTTGTAATGCGAGAGCTAACAATTGAGACATTTAATGAGAAAGTATTTCTGTGATGGAATCTTAAAGTAAGAGCTTTGTTGTGATCTCCAGAAATGTGTGGGGGAAAAACTTAACATATTAGTGAGGTCATCAGGTGCCGACAGACGGTGCGGTACACCATGATTATAGGAAAATTGTCACAGAAAAAAATCACAAGAAAAAAGTCACAAAATATGTGTCAAATAAACTCTTAATTTTCTGTATTTATCAAATTATATGTGTAAGTCCATACATAGCCTATGGTTATTAACTAAAAAAAAAAACAATAGAAAGTCCTGTGACTTTTTACCTTGTGACTTTGTTCCTGTGACTTTTTACCTTGTGACTTTGTTCCTGTGACTTTTTACCTTGTGACTTTGTTCCTGTGACTTTTTACCTTGTGACTTTGTTCCTGTGACTTTTTACCTTGTGACTTTGTTCCTGTGACTTTTTACCTTGTGACTTTGTTCCTGTGACTTTTTACCTTGTGACTTTGTTCCTGTGACTTTTTACCTTGTGACTTTGTTCCTGTGACTTTTTTTCTAATAAAATGTATGACTTTTTTCCGTGACTTTTTTTTCCGTGATTTTTTTTTCTGTGATTTTTTTTCCAGTGACATTTTTTTACGCTCACCGTAGATCAGAGTTCCGCAACGTGTGTGCCGCGAGATGATGCCAGATTTGCCGCGAGATGATGCCAGATTTGCCGCGAGATGATGCCAGATTTGCCGCGAGATGATGCCAGATTTGCCGCGAATAATGCCAGATTTGCCACCTGATGATGCAGGATGTGCCGCGCAAAATGTATTTAGGAGGAGGAGAATAAAGAATATGTGGGCGTAACTCACAGTAGGGATAGATTTATAAAATAAAACTTTTTTTCTACAAAAGCACATTGTATCCAAACTGACAACTCCGAGGTCAAAGAAATGAGTCCATTACGCTCAGTACACACGGTAATGTGGGACAAGGCCGGTTTAAGGCACCGGCAACTTGGGCAGTTGTCCGAGGTGCCTCGTGCTTCGCCCATCTGCGATCTTGAAAAATATTAAAAAGCATTGCATGTGGGCGCAATGGAAGAAAGCAATTTGTATTGCCAAATGTTTGTATGTGATATTACTACAATAGTCTGTTGGTGCACAGGAAGTGGTGGCAAAAGTCGCTTCTGTCAAAGGCAGCCGCTTCCTTTGTAGGTGCATTGACTTCTTTTGTCTTTGCCATTTTTATGATTATTCTTAAATAGGGTGCAAAAGATAAGCTTGCCCGAGGCGCCAGCAACCGTTGGGGTGGCCCTGACATAGGGTAATTATTTTGTAAGATTCTAACTTTCCGCTTTAAAGGCAATAATGTATGTTAGCTACATTTTGTTATTTAGTATTTTTGTATGTTTTAACTTGTGGTATTCTCCGAATGGCCTGTGTGCCGCTAGAGTCAAAAGGTTGTTGAGCGATGAGTTTAAGACCAGTGCTTTGTTGTTGTTTTTTATTTGTAACTTGTACACCAATTATTCATTGATTTACATCAACTCCCCCCCCCCCCCCCCCCTTTTTTTTCCGCCCATTTCCTGAATTTTTGTTACGTTTTATTGTTGTTGTTTGTGAACCCTTAGAAATGTGGCCTACCTCATGCAACTCCCCTCAACCAAGTAATATGACCCCTTAGAAATGTGGCCTACCTCATGCAACTCCCCTCAACCAAGTAATATGACCCCTTAGAAATGTGGCCCACCTCATGCAACTCCCCTCAACCATGTAATATGACCCCTTAGAAATGTGACCAACCTCCTGCAACTCAGACATCCACTCCCCCCCCCCCCCCCCC
>CAXITT010000271.1:556204-614193 GCA_964033795.1 Lymnaea stagnalis
TCCCACTGTGGTTGTGTACATCCAATTGTACCAGTCCCACTGTGGTTGTGTACATCCAATTGTACCAGTCCCACTGTGGTTGTGTACATCCAATTGTACCAGTCCCACTGTGGTTGTGTACATCCAATTGTACCAGTCCCACTGTGGTTGTGTACATCCAATTTTACCAGTCCCACTGTGGTTGTGTACATCCAATTGTACCAGTCCCACTGTGGTTGTGTACATCCAATTGTACCAGTCCAAGTCATCACGTTTATGTTAAGGGCGTCAATTCAGGATCTATCAAGGGAAGGGTGGGAACTCAAAGCTCGCCCGGCTAGTTAATTTGTCGGTAACTCCAGGCGCCACAGTGCATAGCAATTTAAATAAAATCTGCTAATTCGGGGAAAAAGGGGCGGTTGGGGGGGGGATTTCCCTACCATGTCCAACTCAAAGAACGTTGCCGGTGTGTGTATGAGTGTGTGTGAATATATAGTTGTACCACTCCCTTTCACAGCGAGTGTGTGCATGTATCTATTATTGTACCAGTGCCATTCACTCAGAGTGTGTGTGTCACGCCTTACTTGTGTCTTTCTATAGATTTACACCACTCTAATCAATGTCGAGTGTGTGCATGTATGTACTCTTGCACCACTTCCATTCACCCCGTGTGTGTGCATGTATGTACTCTTGCACCACTTCCATTCAACCTGTGTGTGTGTAAGTATGTATTCTTGCACCACTTCCATTCAACCCGTGTGTGTGTAAGTATTTATTCTTGCACCACTTCCATTCAACCCGTGTGTGGGCATGTATGTACTCTTGCACCACTTCCATTCAACCCGTGTGTGTGTATGTATGTACACTTGCACCACTTCCATTCACACAGTGTGTATGCATGTATGTACTCTTGCACCACTTCCATTCAACCCGTGTGTGTGTATGTATGTACACTTGCACCACTTCCATTCACACAGTGTGTGTGCATGTATGTACTCTTGCACCACTTCCATTCAACCCGTGTGTGTATGTATGTACACTTGCACCACTTCCATTCAACCCGTGTGTGTGGAAGTATGTACTCTTGCACCACTCACATTCACCCCGTGTGTGTGGAAGTATGTACTCTTGCACCACTCACATTCACCCCGTGTGTGTGGAAGTATGTACTCTTGCACCACTCACATTCACCCCGTGTGTGTGTGGAAGTATGTACTCACCCCGTGTGTTTGGAAGTATGTACTCTTGCACCACTCACATTCACCCCGTGTGTGTGGAAGTATGTACTCTTGCACCACTCCTATTCACATTCAGCGCACTAGAAACAACACAGTTTAAAGTAGCGCCAAAACGTCGGGGGGGGGGGGGGGGGTTAGTGAGATAATCTTAAGGTAACAAAAGCTGGATTATCCTCCCTCTTAACATCTCGGTGCGATAAAACAAAGCTTAACACGCATTGCGCTCATGACACACAAGGCTTGTAATTTAAAAGCATTTATTATTTTATTATTATTTAATCTTTTGGTCTTTTTTGATTTGATTGGAAAAGTGACGTCATAATGACAATCAAATGATTTCAAATCTCGAGTGAGAAACGAGACATTGCAGAATGTGTTATCTAGTAATAGTGAAGCTGCTGGATGTGTTTACCTAAAAATAGTGAAACTGTTGGATGTGTTTACCTAATAATAGTGAAACTGCTGGATGTGTTTACCTAATAATAGTGAAACTGTTGGATGTGTTTATCTAGTAATAGTGAAACTGATGGATGAGTTTATATGTTTATATTATTGGACTCATTTTCAGCCTGAGGAAAACCAAATTAACCACTCAATTCCGAAACTCTGTTCTGTATTGTGGCCACACGGAATTTGTGTTTTGCTAACTCAAGCTAAATATCTAGATAAAAGTAAAGATAAATAATGTTATTCATTTTATTTTTTGTTCTTAAAGACTCCACCCACTGCCCCGCCCCGCAGCCTCTCACTCCACCCAATGTTTACCGTTGAGCAGGTCAAGGCTCTACATTTTTTAAAACTGTTTTTACTGTTACACAACAAACGAAAACGGAGCGTTGAAGATTTAAATTGCACATATATAATTCCAAAAAAAACAAAAAAACATAGAGACAGACTTGAAATATACAAAGAGAATTTAACAGATATGGTCACAGAAAAAGATTTGACTTTGCATGTTACAACACATGAAAAAACACAAGGAAACAAAGAAACACAAGGAGACACATGAAGAAAACCCCAAGAAAACACAAGGGAAACACAAGGAAACATAAGAAAAAACACAAAGAAAAACGCGAAGAAACACATGAATAAACATGAGGAAACACACGAAGAAATACATGATGAAACGCAAGATAACAAAAAATTACAATGACTATATTATAAAGAAACACAAAAGTAACACACCATAGCGACCAAAGCACAAAACACAGAAAAGCCTAAAGTGACTTCCCAGACCCATTTCAATAGGTTGGGAGTTGGTTTTGGGGTAGGGACATTGGACACACAAACAGCAAAGAAACTAAAAATTGCAACTTATTTTGCAATAATAATCTGTTTAAAAATAGATTTGCTGTCCCACGCACCCATCCCTATTTTCCTCCACTCTGACAACGCCCATTAATAAGTGGTATCATGCGGATGAATACCAAGATGATGTTGGGGGTGGGGGCGATTTGGAAATTATATTTTTTAACGGCAGCACTATTATTTAGACCAGAACGCTAAGTTCAAGTCCTCCCCCTTTGTAAGTCCCACACGAGCCCCGAGCCACATCTGGGGAACCCATTCGTCTTGTTGATATTTGACGCCACTCGAAAGATGTTTCAGATGGGAGTTACTGCCGTTGTATTGACGAGCGCCCGTAGCCATAAAACGTTTATTCTGGAGGTGCAAGATTTGGGGTTGAAGTCAAACTAATCGTTTCATAGTTTGTCAACAGATCAGGAAACATCACTCGTTTCTGACTCTAAATTCACATAACAATTCGGTATCATAGTTTTGACTCGATGAATCACATTGTATGTAGATAATACGGATTCAAACATTGAATATAATTTTGAAATCTCCAGGTTCAAAGTTTCTAGCTTCCTCTTAATCTGACTAGTTTCCAAATGTTTAACTTCCATCCGTTTAACTTCCGTCAGCCTTAAGCAGTAAGCCGATCTCTTCAACCGTTTGTCTTTTTATAGTTTAACAAACACAGAAATGTAGGCATGCAGTTTCATTACAATGTAGCAGTCATTAAATAAGTCTTTAAACATTATTAACATTTGATAACTATCCACACATGCTCTACTGGTTACATGCCAAACTAAATGTTTAATATTAAACTACCCCAGAGCCTAACATGAACCTAACAGCTATTCTGACCACACAATGATTCACTGACCGCCTTGCTACATACCCCAGCTATTCTGACCACACAATGATTCACTGACCGCCTTGCTACATACCCCAGCTATTCTGACCACACAATTATTCACTGACCGCCTTGCTACATACCCAAGCTATTCTGACCACACAATTATTCACTGACCGCCTTGCTACATACCCCAGCTATTCTGACCACACAATTATTCACTGACCGCCTTGCTACATACCCAAGCTATTCTGACCACACAATTATTCACTGACCGCCTTACTACATACCACAGCTATTCTGACCACACAATGATTCACTGACCGCCTTTCTACATACCCCAGCTATTCTGACCACACAATGATTCACTGACCGCCTTGCTACATACCACAGCTATTCTGACCACACAATGATTCACTGACCGCCTTGCTACATATCACAGCTATTCTGACCACACAATGATTCACTGACCGCCTTGGTACATACAACAGCTATTGTGACCACACAATGATTCACCGACCGCCTTGCTACATACCCCAGCTATTCTGACCACACAATGATTCACTGACCGCCTTGCTACATACCACAGCTATTCTGAGTACACAATGATTCACTGACCACCTTGCTACATACCACAGCTATTCTGACCACACAATGATTCACTGACCGCCTTGCTACATACAACAGCTATTCTGACCACACTTGCTACATACCACAGCTATTCTGACCACACAATGATTCACTGACCACTTTGCTACATACCACAGCTATTCTGACCACACAATGATTCACTGACCGCCTTGCTTCATACCACAGCTATTATGACCACACAATGATTCACTGACCACCTTGCTACATACCACAGCTATTCTGACCACACAATGATTCACTGACCGCCTTGCTACATATCACAGCTATTCTGACCACACAATGATTCACTGACCACCTTGCTACATACAACAGCTATTGTGACCACACAACGATTCACTGACCACATTGTGACATACCAGTTTTAGGAAGAACGCAAAACTCATGAGACAATCACTCGCAAGACTGAAAATATGTGCAATGTAATCAATGAATACAAATTTTTATTTATTTGGATCAATAAAGGCATCTTATCCTTTCTTTACAGACTTTGATATTTTGAGAATAATTCTTAATAATATATGAGGGAGTGCCTTTTAACCGTGTGAAGGAAATAGATCTAGTATCTATTTTTTCACATCTATTTTTTCACATCTATTTTTTCACATCCCAAACAAAACTTTGGCATTATTTATTTAAGACAATTTTACCTTCTTACAGTTTATAGATCTATTTATTGTTAAGGCAGTTGATACGTATAGTTAAAGCTTTCATAGTTGGTAAAAGTAATTTTATATTTCACACAGTTGATAAGTGTTAGTCTATTTATAGTTTATAAAGTTGATATGTCTATTTTAAGTTTAAAAAGTTGATGTCTCCTTGAAGTTTAAAAATTCATATGTCTATTTATAGCTCATACATTTGCAAATTATTGCAAGGACAGCGATAGTCTGTAGAGCATACACATCAAGGATCTCAGCACACATACCATAGACCACAACAGAACATACATATATAAACAGAGCATACATATATCAACATAGCATACATTATTAACAGAGCATACATATATCAACAGAGCATGCATATAATAACAGAGCATGCATATATCAACAGAGCATGCATATAATAACAGAGCATACATATATCAACAGAGCATGCATATAATAACAGAGCATGCATATATCAACAGGGCATACATATATCAACAGAGCATGCATATATTAACAGAGCATACATATCTCAACAGGGCATACGGATCAAGTCTTTCAACCGTCTAAAGCAGCTGTTATTCTTAGCACCACCACCAGTAACAATACTCTTGCATTTTCTGTTGATACCACGAGAGCCGTAGATACCATGAGATCCGTAGATACCACGAGAGCCGTAGATACCACGAGAGCCGTAGATACCATGAGATCCGTAGATACCACGAGAGCCGTAGATACCACGAGAGCCGTAGATACCACGAGAGCCGTAGATACCACGAGAGCCGTAGATACCACGAGAGCCGTAGATACCACGAGAGCCGTAGATACCACGAGAGCCGTAGATACCATGAGAGCCGTAGATACCATGAGAGCCGTAGATACCATGAGAGCCCAACTCAAAGATCCCCGCCGCCGCCCTAATGATATAAGTGATAACTAAACGTAACCTTTGTGAAAGTAAGAATCTGCACCCCACGACCCGGGCAAGGCGTTGCCTGTTCAAGATTGCCTTTGAATGTTATTGGTGGTGCGGAGCCCTTCTAGGATTACACTGTACCGGGGATCAGCGTCTGTATCGTCAAAATAGAGCAGCACGCCGCCGATGGACTGACATGAAACGGCACCCGGGCTAAAAGGTCTGTACAAATACAACTTTTGATCTAACGATGAATTATCACAATGAGTATTTGTGCCTGCCAGGTATACAAGGCCAATAAGGCAGAGGCAAGACATAGGCTTCTAAGACTTAAAGAATTTTACATTATGTGTCAATTCCAGTGTTTTCGATGTCGGCTACATCCTGGGTCATTTGAATTATGCGACCGGTATCGCGCACCGATTGATATTAATGTACTTCCGAATATATAAAATACACGATAGCCTCTATAGCAGTGGATATCAACCTGTGGGTCGCCTAAGACCATCGGAAAACACATAAACACATCTAGAGGGAAATTTATTGGCATCAAAGTGAGCCCATCCATCGTAGTGTTCACCGAGTCACAGTGTGCTTTAGAAATTGTGAAGCGGTGCCATTTGGACACGAAGATGGCACAAGCAATACTGGTGCTCGTACGAGTCTCACGGAGGCACAGTGACCCTTGAATGGATCCCAGGACACGATGGGATCCCCACACAAGACAGAGCTGACTATCTTGCGAGGCCTCAACCTAACCGACCAATGACCAAACTAGGGGTCAAGGCCTGGATTAAGGACCTCTTCCATGGGGAATTGATTAAAGAATGGGAGCAGGGTACACGGCTCGAAAACTTTACCGGAGCATGCCGAAAGCAAACCGCAAGGGCGATCAGTGGTGGAGTCTTAAACGCCACCAGCAGAGCCTCACCATCCAGATGAGAGCTGAGCATTGCCCTAGCAGGAGCTACCTGAATAGGTTACACCCACTGCGGACCCGAGCTGCCGCCATTGTGAACAGGCCCCGGAGACGGTAGAGCACCTCCAAGCCGAATGCTCGACATAAGCGACTGGTATCACTGGGGTGCTCCCAGCCAACCACGTAGAGAGTCTGATTTACGGGACTGCCCAGCAGATGAGGCAGGCCATTAAAGAGCTCGGTCCCTTACAATGAATGTAATATTTCAATAGAATGGAGGAATTTATAATTTCAATTTTATAACACACTAGTAGACGTCAAATAATGCAATAATGTCTATTATAATATATCTATCTTTTTGCAAGACCCAATAGCTGGATGTGCTATAGTGTTTAAAAAAAATAATTTTGTTAAGCATCCGTTGGTCTGTCTCTCTAGCAAAACTCCCTATTCTGGAAAGGGGGTGGGACGATACGCTGCCGCCATTTTGCCAGCGCCACTTCGCCGACGACTGCTTTGTCGTCGTTGGTTTAGCCATCAGGCCATTTCGCTGCTGGCCGTGTCCGTGCCGGGACATTTCAAAGCCAGCTGTTTCCTTCATAAAGACAACATTTAAAAAATGCAAGTGATAAAATAGATTTAGAGGTGATTAAAACAATGTAGAGAATTCAACAAATGTATTTTTTAGTCTCTCATATAAATCCGGTTGGTCTTGGTGTAATCCGACGCACACAGCCGTCATGTTCGCTCATTTACATTGACTGCTGTGCAAAATATAACGAATGTTTACCGATTATATGTGTCACACCCTGTATATTTAAGATGTGGGTGACACAAGAGAGGTCAGCTCAGTGTGTTTGTGCATTAAGAAGAAAAACAGTCATGAAATTTGCGCTCAGATCCTTCATTTCCAAAATACCTCAATAATTAAAATCGGCGCTTAAAAGTTTCCCTCCAATTAAAAAACAAAAAGAAATATAATCTACAAATTTCAAGAGAAACGGCTTTTGCTTGTATAGCTTGTGTCCGTGGGGCTTTTGCTTGTATAGCTTGTGTCCGTGGGGCTTTTGCTTGTATAGCTTGTGTCCGTGGGGCTTTTGCTTGTGTCGGGGGAAGGGCTTTGCTTGTAGACCTTGTGTTGGGGGGGGGGGGGGGGCTTTTGCTCGTAGAGCTTGTGTCCAGAGGCTTTTGTCGGAGGATGGCATTTATCGATCGGGAGGGGTGGCTTTTGTCGAACAGCCGTTTAACCCTCTTTATCGGGGGAAGGGCTTTGCTTGTAGACCTTGTGTTGGGGGGGGGGAGGGGGCTTTTGCTCGTAGAGCTTGTGTCCAGAGGCTTTTGTCGAAGGATGGCATTTATCGATCGGGAGGGGTGGCTTTTGTCGAACAGCCGTTTAACCCTCTTTAGACAGACGGGCCAGTCTATCAGCCCAGGTTGGAAAGTAAAAAAGACGGATATCTGATCTATCGCCCCGATAATTCTAGCCTCGAGTTTGGCTGGCTAGTCTTCGTACCAGCGAATCAGATCGCATCTTGCATATTCCTGCACACCCCGGCATTGCAATGGCCGCCTGTGTTGATCCTTTACTCGCTTTTGTTGTGTTCAGGATTTCTGTGTTGTTTTGTGTTGCAAGTAATATCGTAAAATTCCAAAAGTTCTGACAATAACACTCATCAAACTATCCTTAGTGATTTTTATAATCTAGCAGTGAATCTTACACTGACAATGATGAAAAATCCATGAAAGTAATGAAGACTATCAAAATGATGATGTTAATGATAATTTTGTGAACACGTGGTAAGTATTATTAGTCCTCAGCATAATAGAGATCACTCTTACTCCTGAGTTTTTGGACAACATAGGTCGTATAAATGTGCCTCAAGGCATAAGTACCCCATTTGAGTACTTGATGAGAGAGATCAATAGGTATTCAGACACCTTTCTCAGTAACACCCTGCTTAAGAGAGGGTCCTAGGTCATACAGTCTCTTACAGTCAGCGTCTGAACAAACTGAAAAATAGCCGGAGGCAGGAAAAGGAGTAGAACCATGTACCAGAGATGTCTGAAGGGCCTCCATGGACCTTGTTTCCCCAAAACACAAATGTTAGGACTTATTCCGGCTTCACCCATACAAAAATTCACTCTATTGATAAAAGTAAGTCATGTTGATTGTAAGTTTAACGAAACATTTCAAGCATAAATTATTCAAATCAGGATAGCTCATTTGCATAAATGTTTATATTTCAGTTTGATATATTTTAATAATGAATTATTTCATTCAATTTCCTACAATAATATAAATAGTTTTATATATGTAAAGTAAATAGTTTATTGCATTTATTTTTTTGGTAATGCGAGTGCTGAGCACGTAGAAAGTGCTCCGTCTCGAAGGGGTTAAAGTGCTAACAATTTCACTATGAAAACTTTTAGTCCAATTTAATAGTTCCACGTAAACGTATGCGCTTACGTGGAATCAAGATACAAAATAGAGTGACCAAAAAAAAAAAAACCAGTTAGACGTTTACATAGATTTTCTTAAAACTTCAACTTTGTATTTAAAAGACTGTGGCGAAATGGCTTCGGCGAACTGTCATATAGTCCCCTGGCAATGTGTGTCACAATCCAGATAGATCTATAGATGCGTATTGTACATACGGTGACCAGACTGGGATAAAGTTACCTGCAAAGTTGTTCAATAAAATGCATCACTGAATACGCGCCTGCAAAGAAAAAGTGAACTTAAAGTTTATGATAAGCGCCAGTTATGGAAAAATAATCCAGTAAATACACGTTTTGAAATCAACCCTTTGAACCTGATATACGGTTGATTAATATGGTGAATACGGTAATAAATTGTGCAACAAAGCCCCATAATTGTAAAGATAAGAAAAGTTCAGCTCTAATTCTACATACGAGTAATTATTGCATACTTAAACGCCGAAAATGTATTTTAATGAAAGCTTCATACAAACAATATGAATTCATTGTAAAAACTAAATAAAATTATATAAAATGTATCAAACTTTAAAAAAAAACATCTGAGAACAGAAAATAGATGAGAGACAACAGGCAACCATCACACCACAGACAACAGACTATTGATAACAAACGAAAGCCAACAGACGAGACACACCAGACAGCAGTCGATTGACAATAGACCATGAGCAAAGAGAAGGATCCTGTAAAATAGAATGTACACGGAAACCCCATTATGGCGCGAGTACACATGAAAAAATCCTCCACATGTGCAAATCTCGCTATAATGAATATGTACCTTGTCTGATCTCGCAATCGATGTACCTTGTCTGATCTCACAATTATCTCATTCGATATTCACTCGCCTACCCTGAGCTGCACGTAGGATCAATACCTAATCATATCGAGCACACAAGACTCATAAATGGAAATGTTGAAATCTGTGGACGGTTTTATATTGTGACATTAATTAACATTAATTTTAAGCTGGAAGTTGCGTATCTGCTGTGATTGAGGTCAAGGTTCATATGTTTGACACTGTAGGAAAGTTACTATGTATGGCACTGTAGGATAATACTATATATCACACTATAGGAAAGATAATAAAAAAAAAGACAGTAGGAAAGTTGACATGTATGTCAGAGTACGAACTTTGGCATGTATAGCAAAGTAAGGAGTTATGCCAACTCCCTACTTTGACTGGTGCCAATAGTCTAACAGAAATGATGCTGACAGAAGAGTATTACAGATAACTGCCAGAAGTGTATTACAGAAATAACTGAAAGGAATGAATAATGCTGGAGAGCTTGGAGAATTCAACGCAATTAGACGTGAGGCGGCAAGATTCCTCTCTGAGGGAAATACGCTACTGGTGACCTTATGGTCAAATAGTCTGCCTACGCTACTGGTGACCAAATTGCCAAATAGTCTGCCTACGCTTCTGGTGACCGAATGACCAAATAGTCTGTCTACGCTTCTGGTGAACAAATGGCAAAATAGTCTGTCTATGCTACTGGTTACCTAATGGCCAAATAGTCTGCTTACGCTACTGGTGACCTAATGGCCAAATAGTCTGCTTACGCTACTGGTGACCTAATGGCCAAATAGTCTACCTACGCTACCGGTGGCCTAGTGGCGCGATAATGATATTCCCACCTATCCAGAAAAGATGGAAGGAAATTGGTGAATAGCCGATTGGCATAGACTAGTTAGCCAAGTAAGGCAACTAGTCATTAGGGCTTGGGGGGGGGGGACGTGGAGGTTAATCATGTGTATTAAAAACCACAACCTACCCCATAAAGTTGGAAGACAGCAGTCAACTGTGGTCTGTAATCTGCAGTTTGTAGTTAGTAGTGTGTAGTTTTATTAGTTATTCAAAAACCGCCAGAATAAATCCAGCATGTGCCAATAAAAAAACACAAGGCAACAAAACAAAACCCAGGCAATAAACGGTCTCCAATAGCAGGAGTCAGTGACGCTAAGAAACTGCGTCTCCAATAGGAGGAGTCAGTGACGCTAAGAAACTGCGTCTCCAATAGGAGGAGTCAGTGACGCTAAGAAACTGCGTCTCCAATAGGAGGAGTCAGTGACGCTAAGAAACTGCGTCTCCAATAGGAGGAGACAGTGACGCTAAGAAACTGCGTCTCCAATAGGAGGAGTCAGTGACGCTAAGAAACTGCGTCTCCAATAGGAGGAGACAGTGACGCTAAGAAACTGCGTCTCCAATAGGAGGAGACAGTGACGCTAAGAAACTGCGTCTCCAATAGGAGGAGACAGTGACGCTAAGAAACTGCGTCTCCATGTACACCTAAGCGTTCGGCTCATCAGAACAAGTTTGAGAAGGAACAAAATAAAAAGAAGAGAGAGACAATAAAAATGGGTGGTACAAAAAATCTGGTCAAAGTCTGCCAATATTCCTTGATGCTGAGAGCAAATACGGCGAATGTTTGCCATGTTGTCCAGCACAGGCCAAAAATAAGTTGTAACGATCAGAGACCGAAAGGAAAACTTGATCGTGAAAGAAAAAGGTCAGATTAAATGGGTTAGAAAATGAAATTTGGTTGTAAAAAGCTGTCAGCAAGGTCAAGGTGAAACCGTAAGGGAATAGAAATGAAACATTAAAGATGCATGTGTTGAGTTACACGTGTTGTTAAAGTAGTTGCCTATATAAGGCTGTAACTGATCTAGACGGACCAGCTGGTCAATGTTACAACTCGTGATTCATTCAGATATATACTTTTGTTCACTTTTGTGATACGTATTACAATCTACAACAAACACGTGAAATATCGCCAATTATTTTTATAGTTTCTATTGTTTACAAGTTTATTTTCCTTTCAACGTGGGCCATTAAACTGCCGGTCCCTTGACGTCAAGTTTCCCTCGGCAGAATGCGCTGCAGCCCGTTACGCAATATAATTTCTTTTAAATATACAACGTCATCTTAGAGTTCCTTTAACATAATCAGTTCAAAATAAGGTCACATCAACTAGCAAATTTATAACAAGTTAAGTCACATGGAGCCCTCGTTAATTAATGTTTGTACATTCAAAATGCAGGCTTGCATTTTTGCGCATACCTGGATTTAGTTTTCATTCTTCTACACTTAATCGGAGAACAACAGAAGAAGATGGTTTGGAACTTTAGGTCCCTGGACCTAGTTTTTTAAATATTCATACTTTATTGTTAGCTGCTACCAAAAAAATTGATGACTGCCACTGTAGGATTAGAGACTACCACTCTAGGATATAGAGACTACCATTCTAGGATAGATCTAGGATAAAGACTACCACTGTAGGAAAGAGACTACAACTCTAGGTTTAGTTCGCACTTTGCAACTAAATGAAAATAATGCATTATTCTCTGAGACTTTTAATTAATACATTTTTTTATTACCTTTTTTTTTTTTTACGTTTACTGAAAATGGCGCCCATTACAGATATAAAAATATTGTAGCCAGCCCCCCCCCCCCCTCTTTTTCGCTAGAGTTTTGTATTCTATTTTATGTATATAATATATACATAGATAATTTATGATTTACTATTTTGGCACCTCCTGATTTTGGCACCCGGGGCGGACAACCCCTTTTCCTACGCTAGTCGATATGTCATATAACATAGAGATTTGGAACGTGCCAATATGCGTATCCTATTCAAGTTCTTAACAAGAAGCGAATTCGCTTGTTAGGCCATGTAAGGAGAATGAAGACATGCCGTATTCCAAAGAAGCTGCTGTATGGAGTGGTAGAAGGGGCAAGCCTTGCTGGTTGGCCGCGATTTAAGGACGTTTGCAAAGAGAACATGAGGGAAGCTAACAAAGAAATAAAATAATGTGAAATCCCATCGCTGAGTACCTTTCAGTTGACAAACAGTAGTGTATGAATGAGACAGAAAGACAGTGTATGAATGAGTCAAACAGTAGTATATGAATGAGACAGAAAGACAGTGTATGAATGAGTCAAACAGTAGTGTATGAATGAGACAGAAAGACAGTGTATGAATGAGTCAAACAGTAGTGTATGAATGAGACAGAAAGACAGTGTATGAATGAGTCAAACAGTAGTGTAACAATGACACCGAAAGGCAGTGTATGAATGAGTCAAACAGTAGTGTATGAATGAGACAGAAAGACAGTGTATGAATGAGTCAAACAGTAGTGTATGAATGAGACAGAAAGACAGTGTATGAATGAGTCAAACAGTAGTGTATGAATGAGACAGAAAGGCAGAAGTGCGTGAAACGAAGCCTTTGTAACGAAATGAGCAATACGGAAGGTCAAATTTAGAAACGAATCAAGAGATTCCTGCGAGAGGAGCAGCCGAGGCATGAAGTGTGAATAGTTCCTACTCCATCGTCTCGATACGATGACTTTGACATATGAAACAATGATATGATACAATAGCATTCTAGGATTTTAACATATGATATAGTGACTTTAAGATATAATAATTTGACTTAAACATATGATACAGTGATTTTAACATATGATAAAATGACTTGAACTATGATTTGTATTTGATATTAAAACAACTGAACTCCCTCTACCAAAGACACTAGATCCCTAAAATAGGAAACATTCAACTTCAACAATAGCAGTCCGTGAATTATTACTATAGCAACACTGAATTTAGAAACCTTCCAAATTCCTGAAATTGAAAGCTATAGAAGACTCTGAATTCCTACTAGAGAATATATTTTTGATATAGAATAAATTCCTAATACAGAAGAATTTATTAATACAAACAATGCAACACCCTAAATTCCTGCACGAAAAGACATCCAATTTATGCCACATAAGTTCTTTTGAACTTCGTTTTGCGCCTACTCTTATTCTTTCTCTCATTTTTAGTTCGGATACATGTTTAGATGTAATATATGTAAATTTAATGAATAATTATTATTATTATTAATAGTATTATTTGCACTGATGAAGGTATTACAAAAACGTTTACATTTGTATTTTGTATGATCTTTATTAATATTACCTTAAGAAATGGCGTCAGCGGGCCGTCGAGCTTGCGCTCTTTATGCCCTCCCCAAAAACACCCCTCGCCAACCCGGTATCGGGCCGCGGAGCGGCACGTCGGGGATGTCCTTTTGTCAGGACGGCCCCCACCCGAGTCTGCTCGACCAGGGTCTCCGCCGGGGGCCGTCCTAACCCAAAGACACCCGGTCGGTCCAACACTGTGTTTGCACACAGTGCACACGATCGACTTTCTCAGGAATCGAGATGGAAAAATTTACGTCCTAATATCTTCCCCCACCAATCCCGGGGAAGCTTTAGACGCCCTATAAAAGGGATTCGACAGTGGGTTTCTACAACGCAACTAATTCGCGATGTAGCTGGGACGAAACGGTTGCCTTGGAGCAGCTTCTCAGGGCTTTGTTAATAACCGAACCTAAATATAATTATTTAAACACATTGTTTGTGTATAATTAATCTAATTTAAAGCTTCATCGCAGTCCAACAGTCTTATCATTTGTTTATGCTAAAGAAGACTATATTTTTTAAAGTTATACAATAATTTCTTAAAATAAAGTGTTTTAAATGTACAACGCATTTATAATTTTATTTTAATTTAAAAGAAATCGATGTTCAGACTCTTTTAAAATAAAGCATCGGTATTTTAAAGTAAATATTGTTCGAAGAAACTTAAGTCCTGGGATTATGTAAATACATGATGAATAATTTAATCTTCAGGTATCGAACTCATTCGAAATAAATATATATATATATATATATATATATATATATATATATATATATATATATATATATATATATATATACATTTTTACGGAAATTTAAAATTGTACATTAATGCTGCAACCAGGCAGAATTCTGGATACAAAAAAACAGCAGATATTTAAGGCTATTTAACCGGTCAGATAATTGCACGGCACGAAAGCCGAAACTACAGACTAAACATCGATTTAAGGAACTGGGACTCAAATAAAGTTGTAAAAGGAAAATAGGAGAAAGAGCAATGTGTGGATAAATATGGATGGTAGTAGAGGTAATGTTTGATAGGAGGATAGAGAAGGAGTGTTTGATAAGAGGCAAAAGAGGATATTTCTGAAAGAAACATCATAAACAGCCAAAATCAATTTCAAAAATAAGATCATGAACAACAATGTCATATTAACAAACAACTTTCAGGTCATTAAAGATCCAAGCTATTCCAAAAATGTGGAGGTGTTTTGCCCAAAACAGCACTGCCAGGAATAGGATTGTCTGGATAAAACTGTCTGGAATACAATTGCCTGGATAACACTGTCTGGAATACAATTGCCTGGATAACACTGTCTGGAATACGATTGCCCGGATAACACTGTCTGGAATACAATTGCCTGGATAACACTGCCTGGAATACAATTGCAAGGATAACACTGTCTGGAATACAATTGCCTGGATAATACTGCCTGGAATACAATTGCCTGGATAACACTGTCTGGAATACACTTGCCTGGATAACACTGTCTCGAATACGACTGCCCGGATAACACTGTTTGGAATACGAATGCCCGGATAACACTGTCTGGAATACAGTTGTCTGGATAACACTGTCTGGAATACAATTGCAAGGATAACACTGTCTGGAATACAATTGCAAGGAGAACACTGTCTGGAATACAATTGCCTGGATAACACTGTCTGGAATACGATGGTCTGGATAACACTGTCTGGAATACAGTTGTCTGGATAACACTATCTGGAATACAATAGCCTGGATAACACCGTCTGGAATACAATTGCAATGATAGCACTGTCTGGAATACAATTGCAAGGATAATACTGCCTGGAATACAATTGCCTGGATAACACTGTCTGGAATACACTTGCCTGGATAACACTGTCTCGAATACGACTGCCCGGATAACACTGTTTGGAATACGAATGCCCGGATAACACTGTCTGGAATACAGTTGTCTGGATAACACTGTCTGGAATACAATTGCAAGGATAACACTGTCTGGAATACAATTGCAAGGAGAACACTGTCTGGAATACAATTGCATGGATAACACTGTCTGGAATACAATTGCAATGATAACACTGTCTGGAATACAATTGCCTGGATAACACTGTCTGGAATACAATTGCCTGGATAACACTGTCTGGAATACAATTGCTTGGATAACACTGTCTGAAATACGATAGCCCGGATAACACTGTCTGGAATACAATTGCCTGGATAACACTGTCTGGAATAAGATTGTCTGGATAACACTGTCTGGAATACAAATGTCTGGATAACACTGTCTGGAATACAATAGCCTGGATAACACTGTCTGGAATACAATTGCAAGGATAACACTGTCTGGAATACAATTGCAAGGATAATACTGTCTGGAATACAATTGCCTGGATAACACTGTCTGGAATACAATTGCCTGGATAACACTGTCTCGAATACGACTGCCCGGATAACACTGTTTGGAATACGATTGCCCGGATAACACTGTCTGGAATACAGTTGTCTGGATAACACCGTCTGGAATACAAATGCCTGGATCATGGGTGCCCGCAGGAGTTTTCTCAAATGGGGGGGGGGGGGGAAGGAGGAGATATATATAAAACTCACACACACACTAAAAATATTATATATATATATATATATATATATATATATATATATATATATATTATTTTATATTTATATATATATATATATATATATATATCTATATATATTTGTGTGTTTGTTATTTCCGCATACGTCTCTATATGTATTGATGGATCTTGATCAAACTTACAACACATGCACTTGATTATCCATATACCAATACAGGATGGTACTGAAATCATAAAATCCACTCCTTTGTGGCCGGGTACACATTTCATGTTTCGTTAGATAAGCACTGTGCCTTCCAATATATTTAGACCTGGGCTCACCAAACTTTTTTCTCAGTGGGCCGGAAAACTGACAAAATGACGAGAGCGGGCCGCATAATCCTTGTGTACATTTCTAGCATGCCCCTTTTTAAAGGCAGAAGATGTCAATACTTAGGAAATATTTGATTGTCAGCGGTCGTTTGTCAATTACGTCACGCTCAGGCAAAAAAGTGGGAGGGGGGGGGGAGGGGTGTCGAAAATTTGTGACACTTTGTGACATTGCTAATACCGCATTATGTTCATCTGACCCGAGACTGCCACAACAAGCGCATGTGATGTCGCTGTTTTGAAAGTGGACAGTTGGCAGTCAGATTTCACAAATGACATAACACACTGGGCTTAGGTAATGTAAATGTGGGCAGTGAGAGGTCACGATTGACATAACACACGGGGCTTAGGTAATGTCAATGTGGTTATTGAGAGGTCACTATTGACTATTGACATAACACACGGGGCTTAGGTAATGTCAATGTGGTTAGTGAGAGGTCACTATTGACATAACACACTGGGCTTAGGTAATGTCAATGTGGTTAGTGAGAGGTCACTATTGACATAACACACTGGGCTTAGGTAATGTCAATGTGGTTAGTGAGAGGTCACTATTGACATAACACTAGTAGTATCAGTATTGGGTGGTGGTGTTAACTGTTCGATATATAAAACAAACAAAAAAAGAACAGAATGAATTAAATATTAACAGGGTTTACAACAGTTTGATCTCGGCACGCGTGCTGCAGAATGCCGACCCTTAGCATCGGCTGCCGTATGACGCTATCTGACGAATCAACTATTTCCTACCTCATTGACACCCTTTTGAATCATGATCTGAACCGAGCGATCAGCGGGGGACACTGAGCTAAACCCATCACGTCCTTTGGAAACAAGTCAAGGGATTGGTTGGGGGGGGGGTGGGGGTGGAGGAATACTTTGAGGGGAGGGTGCGGTGGAGGGTAAACTGTTCTTATGACCTTCACCTTAGCGGCTGGCCATCAAAGGTTGAACTATATCATAATGTTCTACTTCACATACAGCGCGACTGGACGAGGACGACCGAGTGCATTATATTCAAGAGACTATATTATATTGCGCGGAACCGACGGGCGAGTCTATTATAATGAAGGTATTAGCAGGCGAGTCCATTAAATCAACTTGACAGCGCGGCTCATTGAAATGTTTGAGCTTAAAAATCAATAAAATTCCGGTCGATCAATGGCGTGGACGCGGATGTAAGCGAATGTGCATATGAAAATATGTACGAGACCAACGATTGGGTCTGACCTATTTCCTTTACATTTTGGATTCAATCGATATTAAACGATACGAGTGGAAATCAAGCGGAACTACTCCAGTGTTTGCAGTGACGGATAACACCTGCAATGTTCTCCGGGGCCTTGTGAATGGTCTAGAGAAGAAAATCGACTGGTAACAAGTTGCGGGTGTCAACATTGGTAGTCTGGCCTGGTTCGTTTAGTGACATGTTTTAACAGACGGTCAGCCCCAATTTCCTACATGAGTATTTAAGACGGTGTAACGGAAAATTTAAATATGGGAGCTTTTTTATCATGCCATAATGAATCTGCTGGTCTCTTCAACACAGTATTCACCCATATTCTCCACTGTGGATGATAAAGCAATTCCACGGATTAGATATGATTGACCTCTGTCCACTCGGTTGTCGTGTCCGTCACATAAAATCCAAATGTCAAATGGTCTGCCGACTTCCTTTTCTTTAACACTGATTCCCAGAAGCCTTTATTCTTCCACTGACCATACTCCATCCATCAACCAGCAGCCGACCAAATTAAGTCAACTGTGAAAATCATTACCAGTTTGATACCCCGGAAGTTGGTAGCTATTACCTCCCCTGTTGAAACGGGAGACAAGCGTCTGCCGGAATTCCTTACCGCCATCTTTTCAATTTGATTTATCTAAGGAGGGGGATGAGGTGGGAGTGAATGGTGAGAGGGTGAAACGGGAGTGAGTAGTAAGGGATGAGGCGGGAGTGAATGCTGAAGGATGAGATGGGAATGAGTGGTGGAGAGAAAGATAAATTGAAGAGAAAGGATATAAAGAAAGCTAGTCTTGAGGAGAACTAGCAGCTGTAGAGAGGGGATTGAGATGGAACGAATTGTTCGGAGTAGAGGAAACGGGAGGATTTGACCTTGAGCACACTAGGACCAAAATAGCTGGAGATTTGTCTAAAAATAAAAACATCATACAAAAAACATCTGTGTTTTCTTTTGTCGTGTAATACAAGACTTCTTTCAATGACTAATAATGCAATAATACATTGGAGATAATAAAGAGAAACGTCTCAGAAATCGCTGGTTCATAATAAAACCGCAAACAAGGACAAATCCAGATAGTTTTTACAGAAAGAAAGCAATGAAAAAATAAAATAAAAAGCCACAGTAATGACACAACAATGACACAGTAAAGCGGTTGACCTTCATTTTTGTCCCCTTTCCCCCTAAGTTGTAAACAGATTCTTTCCAAAATGAACGGTTATCAATGTGACGTCATAATGAAATGGGTCATCGTGTGAACTAGTTTAGTCTTTCTTTAAAGTCTTCCCCATTGAAATGTGACGTGATAATGAAATGGACCATTGTGTGAACTAGTTTAGTCTTGCTTGAAAGTCTTGGACATTGAAATGTGACATCAAAATGAAATGGGCCATCGTGTGAACTTGTTTAGTCTTGCTTGAAAGTCTTGGACATTGAAATGTGACGTCATAATGAAATGGGCAATCGTGTGAACTAGTTTAGTCTTTCTTGAAAGTCTTCCCCATTGAAATGTGACGTCATAATGAAATGGGCCATCGTGTGAACTAGTTTAGTCTTGCTTGAAAGTCTTGGACATTGAAATGTGACGTCATAATGAAATGGACCATCGTGTGGACTAGTTTAGTCTTGCTTGAAAGTCTTGGACATTGAAATGTGACGTCATAATGAAATGGGCCATCGTGTGAACTAGTTTAGTCTTGCTTGAAAGTCTTCCCCATTGAAATGTGACGTCATAATGAAATGGGCCATCGTGTGAACTAGTTTAGTCTTGCTTGAAAGTCTTCCCCATTGAAATGTGACGTCATAATGAAATGGGCCATCGTGTGAACTAGTTTAGTCTTTCTTGAAAGTCTTCCCCATTGAAATGTGAAGTCATAATGAATTGGGCCATCGTGTGAACTAGTTTAGTCTTGTTTGAAAGTCTTCCCCATTGAAATGTGACGTCATAATGAAATGGGCCATCGTGAGAACTAGTTTAGGCTTGCTTGAAAGTCTTCCCCATTGAAATGTGACGTCATAATGAAATGGACCATCGTGTGAACTAGTTTAGTCTTGCTTGAAAGTCTTGTACATTGAAATGTGACGTCATAATGAAATGGACCATCGTGTGAATTAATTTAGTCTTGCTTGAAAGTCTTGTACATTGAAATGTGACGTCATAATGAAATGGGCCATCGTGTGAACTAGTTTAGTCTTGC
The DNA here is from genome assembly GCA_964033795.1 of Lymnaea stagnalis. Classification (NCBI taxonomy): domain Eukaryota; kingdom Metazoa; phylum Mollusca; class Gastropoda; family Lymnaeidae; genus Lymnaea; species Lymnaea stagnalis. Next base: position 576,550 of record CAXITT010000271.1, read on the forward strand.
TTGAAAGTCCTGGACATTGAAATGTGACGTCATAATGAAATGGAGCATCGTGTGTATTAGTTTAGCCCTGCTTGAAAGTCTTGGACATTGAACTGTGACGTCATAATGAAATGGGCCATCGTGTGAACTAATTTAGTCTTGCTTGAAAGTCTTCCCCATTGAAATGTGACGTCATAATGAAATGGGCCATCGTGTGAACTAGTTTAGCCCTGATTAAAAGTCTTCCCCATTGAAATGTGACGTCATAATGAAATGGGCCATCGTGAGAACTAGTTTAGTCTTGCTTGAAAGTCTTCCCCATTGAAATGTGACGTCATAATGAAATGGGCCATCGTTAAACTAGTTTAGTCTTGCTTGAAAGTCTTCCCCATTGAAATGTGACGTCAAAATGAAATGGACCATCGTGTGAACTAGTAGTCTTGCTTGAAAATCTACCCCATAGAAATGTGACGTCATAATGAAATGGCCATCGTGTGAACTAGTTTAGTCTTGCTTGAAAGTCTTTCCCATTGAAATGTGACGTCATAATGAAATGGGCCATCGTGTGAACTAGTTTAGTCTAGCTTGAAAGTCTTATACATTGAAATTTGACGTCATAATGAAATGGGCCATCTTGTGAACTAGTTTAGTCTTGCTTGAAAGTCTTCCCCATTGAAATGTCACGTCATAATGAAATAAGCCATCGTGTGAACTAGTTTAGTCTTGCTTGAAAGTCTTGGACAATGAAATGTGACTTCATAATAAAATGGGCCATCGTGGGAACTAGTTTAGTCTTGCTTGAAAGTCTTGGACATTGAAATGTGAAGTCATAATGAAATGGACCATCGTGTGGACTAGTTTAGCCCTGCTTTGAAAGTCTGGGACATAGAAATGTAACGTCATAATGAAATGGGAGATCGTGTGAACTAATTTAGTCTTGCTTGAAAGTCTTGGACATTGAAATGTGACGTCATAATGAAATCGGCAATCGTGAGAACTAGTTTAGTCTTGCTTGAAAGTCTTCCCCATTGAAATGTGACGTCATAATGAAATGGGCCATCGTGTGAAATAGTTTAGCCCTGATTAAAAGTCTTACCCATTGAAATGTGACGTCATAATGAAATGGGCCATCGTGAGAACTAGTTTAGTCTTGCTTGAAAGTCTTCCCCATTGAAATGTGACGTCATAATGAAATGGGCCATCGTGTAAACTAGTTTAGTCTTGCTTGAAAGTCTTCCCCTTTGAAATGTGACGTCATAATGAAATGGACCATCGTGTGAACTAGTTAATCTTGCTTGAAAATCTACCCCATAGAAATGTGACGTCATAATGAAATGGGCCATCGTGTGAACTAGTTTAGTCTTGCTTGAAAGTCTTCCTCATTGAAATGTGATGTCATAATGAAAAGGGCCATCGTGTGAACTAGTTTAGTCTTGCTTGAAAGTCTTCCCCATAGAAATGTGACGTCATAATGAATTCGGCAATCGTGTGAACTAGTTTAGTCTTGCATGAAAGTCTTCCCCATTGAAATGTGACGTCATAATGAAATTGGCCATCGTGTGAACTAGTTTAGTCTTGCTTGAAAGTCTTCCCCATTGAAATGTGACGTCATAATGAAATGGGCCATCGTGTGAACTAGTTTAGTCTTTCTTGAAAGTCTTCCCCATTGAAATGTGAAGTCATAATGAATTGGGCCATCGTGAGAACTAGTTTAGTCTTGCTTGAAAGTCTTCCCCATTGAAATGTGACGTCATAATGAAATGGGCCATCGTGTAAACTAGTTTAGTCTTGTTTGAAAGTCTTCCCCTTTGAAATGTAACGTCATAATGAAATGGACCATCGTGTGAACTAGTTTACTCTTGCTTGAAAATCTACCCCATAGAAATGTGACGTCATAATGAAATGGGCTATCGTGTGAACTAGTTTAGTCTTGCTTGAAAGTCTTCCTCATTGAAATGTGATGTCATAATGAAAAGGGCCATCGTGTGAATTAGTTTAGTCTTGCTTGAAAGTCTTCCCCATTGAAATGTGACGTCATAATGAAATGGACCATTGTGTGAACTAGTTTAGTCTTGCTTGATAATCTTCCCCATAGAAATGTGACGTCATAATGAAATTGCAAACGTGTGAACTAGTTTAGTCTTGCATGAAAGTCTTCCCCATTGAAATGTGACGTCATAATGAAATGGACCATCGTGTGAACTAGTTTAGTCTTGCTTGAAAATATTCCCCATAGAAATGTGACGCCATAATGAAATGGGCCATCGTGTGAACTAGTTTAGTCTTGCTTGAAAGTCTTCCCCATTGAAATGTGACGTCATAATGAAATGGGCCATCGTGTGAACTAGTTTAGTCTTGCTTGAAAGTCTTCCCCATTGAAATGTGACGTCATAATGAAATGGACCATCGTGTGAACTAGTTTAGTCTTGCTTGAAAGTCTTCCCCATTGAAATGTGAAGTCATAATGAAAAGGGCCATCGTGTGAACTAGTTTAGTCTTGCTTGAAAGTCTTCCCCATTGAAATATGACGTCATAATGAAATGTGCCATCGTGTGAACTAGTTTAGTCTTGCTTGAAAGTCTTGGACAATGAAATGTGACGTCATAATGAAATGGACCATCGTTTGAACTAGTTTAGTCTTTGTTGAAAGTCTTCCCCATTGAAATGTGACGTCATAATGAAATGGGCCATCGTGTGAACTAGTTTAGTCTTTCTTGAAAGTCTTGGACATTGAAATGTGACGTCATAATGAGATGGGCCATCGTGTGAACTAGTTTAGCCCTGGTTGAACGTCTTGGACATTGAAATGTGACGTCATAATGAAATGGGCCATCGTGTGAACTAGTTTAGCCCGGATTGAAAGTCTTGGACATTGAAATGTGACGTCATCCTTGTAAAAAAAAATAGTGAATGTGGGGGCCTAATAAAATATTTGATGTGTCGGCCAACAGACAGACGTATCGTGATAGCAGACATCTCGTGTTTTAGCGCCTGTGGTACTTTATGGAGGTGTCAGGGCCATGATGGACGTGTGGGGGCCGGGTTGGAGGTGTTGGCGAGATGTTCGTTGTCTGATGTGGAGGTGCTCCCCGTGTGATCAAGGGGTGACGGGAGGGGGGTGGTTATCCCTGTGTAATCAAGGAGGTTCAAATCGTGTGAGGTAAGAATAAATATTTGAGTAGATTTAATGGCTACAACGCTTGTGTGGCGTTCTGTTCGTACTTGGGGTGGGTAGGGTCCCATAAAGAGGTGTGGGGGGCGTGTACATATTGAACAAAGTGTGAAAAACACATATGTTTATGTTGCAACAAAGCGAATGATACAAATTAAACTATAGAGTTATTTACAGCGATAGACGCGTAAAATATCTCTTCTTTATATTGTAATGAATGTGATTTTTAAATTTATAAATCTGTCGAATACAATTTCTGTAATACACTGAACCCTTCAATTTAATACACCGGATAGAGTTTATATGCGAACAAAATCAATAACAAGATTTGGTACGTTGATTGCATATGGCATACGGTATCAACCAAATTCACAATTTACATAGTTCTAATGTTTTTCCTTTTTGGCTTTAAATTTTACTTCCACTCACTTCCTTTCCGTTTTTCTAAACTTTGTATTTGTCAGGGACTTGCGCCAACTCCTATTCTTTTCTCCTATTTTAGGTAGGATACATGTATGCCGATATATATATATATATATATATATATATATATATATATATTTATGTAATTTAATCTATACTTTCATGATTTTTTTTGGTACTGATCAAGAAATGTGCCGACACGTTTCCAATTGTATTCTGTATGATCCTTATTAAAGCTGAACGTGTATTGTTTTATTTGCCAAAATTGTGTCTCATTATTCTACTTCAATTGCAATATCTCAAAGACCATATAATGTATATAAATATAAAAGTATATCTTAGATAGCCGTAAAGAGACGCATATAAGCCTTCAGGGTTTTGGTACGGGATTGTAACAGGATTTTGGTACGGCATTGTAACGGGATTGTAACGGGATTTTGGTACGGGATTGTAACAGGATTTCGATGCCGCATTGTAACGGGATTGTAACGGGATTTTGGTACATGATTGTAACGGGATTGTAACGGGATTTTGGTACGGGTTTGTAACGGGATTTTGGTACGGGATTGTAACGGGATTTTGGTACGGGATTGTAACGGGATTTTGGTACGGGATTGTAACGGGATTTTGGTACGGGTTTGTAACGGGATTTTGGTACGGGATTGTAACGGGATTTTGGTACGGGATTGTAACGGGATTTTGGTACGGGATTGTAACGGGGTTTTGGTACGGCATTGTAACGGGGTTTTGGTACATGATTGTAACGGGGTTTTGGTACGGCATTGTAACGGGATTTTGGTACATGATTGTAATGGGGTTTTGATACGGCATTGTAACGGGGTTTTGGTACATGATTGTAACGGCGTTTTGGTACGCCATTGTAACGGGGTTTTGACTTTTACTCGGGTTGGATTCTCTAGTGATGACCAATTGACAGCAGGAAATCTGCCAAAGTCTTGTAATAGACAGGCTGGTCCAGCAGCAAATCTACCAAAAGTCATGTAATAGACAGGCTGGTCGAGAAGCAAAAGTGCCAAAAGTCATGTCATAGACAGGCTGGGCGATTTGTTAGGTAGATTCCCCCCGGTAGCGACTCTATGAATAGTGCATGCGAGAGGGAGCATTGCATTGAACGTTCTCATGGCAGCCTTACAATGTGATATTGTTCAGATGAACATTTGGACGGTTTGTGTCGACCTTTTTGAAACGATGTTTCTTCTGATCCTTTGATTCTCAAACTATACTTAGGATTTTTCTTCTACCACTCCTGCTTAAACAACACTTTATAACCTAATAAAGGCTAAAGTCCTCAAGATCTGCATTTCCCTAGTTTATATAAACCCATATATATATATATAAAAGCCCTTTTAAATAATGATCTATAAAAAGTACTATAAATATAAAAATCTGTCAGCTGTATCTTCATCCCATGGCTTCAGTTTTTAGCGCTGCCAGCAAACCAACAATCACACGCCCACTGCCACCAAGACGGTATAGATCTAACAGACACCCATTTAACTATAGGTCTAACAGAGAGTCATTAAGTTATAGATCTAACTGAGACCCATTTAACTATAGATCTAACAGAGAGTCATTAAGTTATAGATCTAACTGAGACCCATTTAACTATAGATCTAACAGAGAATCATTAAGTTATAGATCTAACAGACACCCATTTAACTATAGATCTAACAGAGAGTCATTAAGTTATAGATCTAACAGACACCCATTTAACTAAAGATCTAACAGAGAGTCATTAAGTTATAGATCTAACTGAGACCCATTTAACTATAGATCTAACAGAGAGTCATTAAGTTATAGATCTAACTGAGACCCATTTAACTATAGATCTAACAGACACCCATTTAACTATAGATCTAACAGAGAGTCATTAAGTTATAGATCTAACAGACACCCATTTAACTATAGATCTAACAGAGAGTCATTAAGTTATAGATCTAACAGACACCCATTTAACTATAGATCTAACAGAGAGTCATTAAGTTATATATCTAACTGAGACCCATTTAACTATAGATCTAACAGACACCCATTTAACTATAGATCTAACAGAGAGTCATTAAGTTATAGATCTAACAGACACCCATTTAACTATAGATCTAACAGAGAGTCATTAAGTTATATATCTAACTGAGACCCATTTAACTATAGATCTAACAGACACCCATTTAACTATAGATCTAACAGACACCCATTTAACTATAGATCTAACAGACACCCATTTAACTATAGATCTAACAGAGAGTCATTAAGTTATAGATCTAATTGAGACCCATTTAACTATAGATCTAATTGAGACCCATTTAACTATATATCTAAGTCTAACAGAGAAACTTTTAAATATTGATTTCAAAGTGTTCCATTTAACTATAGATCTAACAGAAAGACGTTTATTTATAGTTCTCTCAAGACGCTCATTTAACAATTTATCTAAGGATTCCTTTGCACTAAAGATCGAACTGATATATTTAAGATCTAATACTTAACTACAAATAATCCTTCATATTTCAAGAAAAAACTATTAGCTGCGTTCACCTGTCTTTGATATAAGGTTATTATTATTTTTTATTTTTTTTTAAAGGAAATGCCAAAAAAAAACCCCAAAAAAAACCAAACAAATAAATTATAATCTATCTATATATATAAAAATGAATGTTTGTATGTCTGTCTGTCTGTATGTCTCGTATGCGCTCCTACACCATTCATGCGATTGCGACAAAACTTTAAACAGTTGTTTTCCACATAACTGGGTATTTAACTAAGTCCTTACTATTCTTATCAAATGATTCATTTCAAGCCGTTGGCCCTTAACTTTTTTTTTTCTTATATGAGCTATATAAAAAAAATATTTTCCATATGCGCTCCTACGCCATTTATCCGATTCCGAAAAAAACTTTGGTGAGATTTTGCAAGCATGTCCATAAAGGTTTATACAATTATTACAACCGTTCTAAAGTATTCAGTTTTGAGCCAGGGGACCTATGTTTGTTTTTACAAAATTAGCTATATAAATATAATTTCAAACCGTATGCGCTCCTACATCCTTCAAGCGATTGCGATAAAACTGAGGTGAGTTGTTGTCCATAAGCCAGAGCATTTTTCTAAGCCATTATAACCCTTCTAAAATATTCCGTTTTTTGGCAATTGGTGCCAAATTCGTGTTTTTTGCCTTATACCTAGGAGCTTTATAAAAAAATAATTTCCGTATGCGCTCCTCTACATTATTAGACTGCGATAAAATTTTAGAGAGATGTTGTGCGCACGCCCTCAAAGGTTTCTTAAATTATTACAACCATTTTAAAATACTCCGTTTTTTAACCAGGGGTCCTAATGTTCGTTTTTTCTATATAAGCTATACAACTATAATTTCAAACAGAGCTAATGCATGGATGGATAGCTTTTTAATCAAATACAAATAGTGATATTAAATTGAGTGTGTGACATATTAAGTAGGTTTCTGAAGTAATACAACAATTCTACAATTTCCATTTGTGGCGAGGGGCCCTAAATTCGTTTTCCACACTTCTATTATCTATATAATTATCGTATGCATTTCTATACCATTCAATCGATTGTGATAAAACTGGGTCAAGTGAAATGCGCACTACCGCAAATGTTTCTAAATTAGAAAAAAACATTTTACAATATGCCGTTTGGGCCAGTGACCCTAATTTCATATTTTCTTCTAAGAGCTTTGTAACTATAATTTCAAACAGAGCTATTGCATGTGTGGAAGTAGCTGAATCCGCCGGCAAATTTTTCAAATTTAGTACATCCATTGTACAATATTCCAATTAGGGCTGGGGACCCTAAATTCAATTTATTTTCTTAAATGAGCTTCATCAATATAATTTATAACGAAGATATCAACACTACCGCCCTTGAACAAATGACACATTTGTAGTAAAGCAGAGAAAACACGTTTTTGCATTTTTAGTGTAGAGAGTATTTTTGTTATGTGTATAAATAAGCTTAAATTTTGTGACGTATTTTAGAATCGGAAATGACATCGAAATCGCGTTTTTTTTTTTCATCTAAGAGTATTTCTTGAATAGAGTCTTATAATTTCAGAGTTGTTTTGTGTTATGTAAATACATTTTACATAAATCGATGGTTTCTCAAGTAATTAAATCGTAATTTAACTATGGTAATTTTTTTACCGCTGGAATTTACGATTTACAAATTAATGTGAAACTATACAACTGGAAATCTCCTGCCAACAATGAACGTACCTATTGTGCGAGGTTTTCATGTAAAAAGATGGGAGATCCTAACGTGTGAAAATTATGAGCGTTAGGAATATTGTAAATTAATTGAATCATATACAAACAGCGATATTTCATTTTGTTTGTGACCTAACAAGTTGTGTTAATTGGGAAATACCATTGCTAACAACAGATGTCACAAAGCAATAATTTCGCTGTCAAATCAATTATTCCACCCAAACAAAAATGTGTGGGTCTATCTAAACCTCAAGCACGAAAGGAAAAGTAGTCCCGATCTTTCGAAACTGTTGAGCAACGGAAAGCAAGACTAGAATCCACTCGAATACGCAATGCTCAATACCGTTCACCTGAAACAGTCGAGCAATAGAAACCAAGACTCAAAACCGGCCGAGTAAGCAATGCTGAAACCCATTTGTTTGAATCATTCGAGCAGCGAGAAACAAAACTGGATTCCGATAAAGTACGCACTGCTCGATCCAGACGAACACTGCACGCTGAATTAAACCTTAGTACATTCCATTACGATGCTAATTATGATTACAGTCTTAATCCAAGTGTGGTTTATTTGAAAAATAGATCAATTATGCGTGTATTGCAGTGCCCTCAAATTTAATAATGAAACACCGGGAATTTGCTGCGTGGATGGGAAAATGAAATTGCCAGAATTACATTCACCATCGGAACCATTATCAACGTTGGAATCAGGTGAAACAAGCCAATCGAAACATTTCTTGGCAAACATACGCAAGTGCAATTCATGTTCCAAATGACATAGTTCGGTGCAACAAATATCGTGCTCGAATTACATGCCAACATTTAAAATTAAGTGCAAGGCCAAATTTACTATCATGATCTCTTATGCCAATGCCAAACACAGATCACAAATGTCTTAACATGATTTCATGGGGAATACTGATGAACACTTGATCAACGTTGTCATATCAATAGGGGCACTAAACGAGAAATCGTCGCTGCAATGCAAAAGTTATTAATGCAACACAACGAATTAATTTAAATGTTCAGAATTGCACTTGAAAAGATGCCGACTGATGAATACAAAGTCATAGTTAGAGCAGACTAAACACCTGTCGGCCAACATGAAAGACAATACAATGCACCAACAATTGATGAAGTGGCGATCGTTATAGTTGGCGAAGAATTTAACTCACGTGATATAATTCTTCATCGCAGAAGTGGGGATGTTCAGCGAGTCTCAGAAACTCATCACTAATACGATTGATTGCAATATCATATTTTATTTTGGCAAGGAGAAGATGGATAAAATTCATGTTCCAAATGACATCGTTCGGTGCAACAAATATCGTGCTCGAGAATTACATGCCAACATTTAAAGTAAAGTGCAAGGCCAAATTTACTATCGTGTATGATCTCTTATGCCAATGCCAAACACAGATCACAAATGTCTTAACATGATTTCATGGGGAATACTGATGAACACTTGATCAACGTTGTCATATCAATAGGGGCACTAAACGAGAAATCGTCGCTGCAATGCAAAAGTTATTAATGCAACACAACGAATTAATTTAAATGTTCAGAATTGCACTTGAAAAGATGCCGACTGATGAATACAAAGTCATAGTTAGAGCAGACTAAACACCTGTCGGCCAACATGAAAGACAATACAATGCACCAACAATTGATGAAGTGGCGATCGTTATAGTTGGCGAAGAATTTAACTCACGTGATATAATTCTTCATCGCAGAAGTGGGGATGTTCAGCGAGTCTCAGAAACTCATCACTAATACGATTGATTGCAATATCATATTTTATTTTGGCAAGGAGAAGATGGATATCATTTGACATCAAATTGAGAAATTCGAATAAGAAAGTCAGTGCCATGAAATACTATTCATATTTGATGATTCATGAGTTGGGAATGACCTCTCGGAATCGATCTGAAAACAAACTTTCGCTCTTGATTTGCAACGAGAAACGTACTTTGATATCGAAGCATTAGTTACGGTACATTTGTTCAAATGAATCTTCCAAAATTGTTTAAATTGAAAATTTAAACTAGGTGATGTACTTTTGCCATTCACCCCAATGATTCCAACAGATATGCCATTTGAATTCAAACGCCTACAGTTTCCGATGAGACACGCGTCTACAATGACTATAAGTAAAGCAGAGAAAACACGTTTTTGCATTTTTAGTGTAGAGAGTATTTTTGTTATGTGTATAAATAAGCTTAAATTTTGTGACGTATTTTAGAATCGGAAATGACATCGAAATCGCGTTTTTTTTTAAACTAAGAGTATTTCTTGAATAGAGTCTTATAATTTCAGAGTTGTTTTGTGTTATGTAAATACATTTTACATGAATCGATGGTTTCTCAAGTAATTAAATGGTAATTTAACTATGGTAATTTTTTTACCGCTGGAATTTACGATTTATAAATTAATGTGAAACTATACAACTGGAAATCTCCTGCCAACAATGAACGTACCTATTGTGCGAGGTTTTCATGTAAAAAGATGGGAGATCCTAACGTGTGAAAATTATGAGCGTTAGGAATATTGTAAATTAATTGAATCATATACAAACCCAGCGATATTTCATTTTGTTTGTGACCTAACAAGTTGTGTTAATTGGGAAATACCATTGCTAACAACAGATGTCACAAAGCAATAATTTCGCTGTCAAATCAATTATTCCACCCAAACAAAAATTTGTGGGTCTATCTAAACCTCAAGAATTTAACTATGGTAATTTTTTTACCGCTGGAATTTACGATTTACAAATTAATGTGAAACTATACAACTGGAAATCTCCTGCCAACAATGAACGTACCTATTGTGCGAGGTTTTCATGTAAAAAGATGGGAGATCCTAACGTGTGAAAATTATGAGCGTTAGGAATATTGTAAATTAATTGAATCATATACAAACCCAGCGATATTTCATTTTGTTTGTGACCTAACAAGTTGTGTTAATTGGGAAATACCATTGCTAACAACAGATGTCACAAAGCAATAATTTCGCTGTCAAATCAATTATTCCACCCAAACAAAAATTTGTGGGTCTATCTAAACCTCAAGCATGAAAGGAAAAGTAGTCCCGATCTTTCGAAACGGTTGAGCAACGGAAAGCAAGACTAGAATCCACTCGAGTAGCAATGCTCAATACCGTTCACCTGAAACAGTTGAGCAATAGAAACCAATACTCAAAACCGGCCGAGTAAGCAATGCTGAAACCCGTTTGTCTGAAACATTCGAGCAGCGAGAAACAAGACTGGATTCCGATAAAGTACGCACTGCTCAATCCAGACGAACACTGCACGCTGAATTAAACCTTAGTACATTCCATTACGATGCTAATTATGATTACAGTCTTAATCCAAGTGTTGTTTATTTGAAAAATAGATCAATAATGCGTGTATTGCAGTGCCCTCAAATTTAAAAATGAAACACCGGGAATTTGCTGCGCGGATGTGAAAATGAAATTGCCAGAATTACATTCACCATCGTAACCATTATCAACGTTGGTATCAGGTGACAATAGCCAATCGAAACATTTCTTGGCAAACATACGCAAGTGCAATTCATGTTCCAAATGACATCGTTTGGTGCAACAAATATCGTGCTCGAGAATTACATGCCAACATTTAAAGTAAAGTGCAAGGCCAAATTTACTATCGTGTATGATCTCTTATGCCAATGCCAAACACAGATCACAAATGTCTTAACATGATTTCATGGGGAATACTGATGAACACTTGATCAACGTTGTCATATCAATAGGGGCACTAAACGAGAAATCGTCGCTGCAATGCAAACGTTATTAATGCAACACAACGAATTGATTCAAATGTTCAGAATTGCACTTGAAAAGATGCCGACTGATGAATACAAAGTCATAGTTAGAGCAGACTAAACACCTGTCGGCCAACATGAAAGACAATACAATGCACCAACAATTGATGAAGTGGCGATCGTTATAGTTGGCGAAGAATTTAACTCACATGATATAATTCTTCATCGCAGAAGTGGGGATGTTCAGCGAGTCTCAGAAACTCATCGCTCATACGTTTGATTGCAATATCCTATTTTATTTTTACAAGGAGAAGATGGATATCATTTGACATCAAATTGAGAAATTCGAATAAGAAAGTCAGTGCCATGAAATACCATTCATATTTGATGATTCATGAGTTGGGAATGACCTCTCGGAATCGATCTGCAAACGAACGTTTCGCTCTTGATTTGCAACGAGAAACGTACTTTGATATCGAAGCATTAGGTACGGTAAATTTCATCAAATGATTCTTCCAAAATTGGTTCAATTGAAGTTACTATTTTAAATGGAAAATTTAAACTAGGTGATGTACTTTTGCCATTGACCCCAATGATTCCAACAGATATGCCATTTGAATTCAAACGCCTACAGTTTCCGATGCGACACGCGTCTACAATGACTATCTACAAAGCACAGGGACAATCGCTACAAGTTTGCGGACTAAATTTGGAAAACCCATGCTTCTCCCATGGACAGATGTATGTGGCCTGCTCTCGCGTCGGAAAATCTTCTGATTTATTCGTGTATATACCAGATAGAAAAACAAGAAAAACTTTGAGTATTTAAATACTCTTGAAAAAACATAATTAACATGCAACCATTTTCTTTCTTTGAGTGGCATTGCAACGCATGCCGGGTACTCGCTAGTAGCTTATATAAGGAAAAATGATATTGGGTCCCCGGCCCCAAAAGAATGGATATTATTAGTTCAGTACCCTTCCGTATTTGAATATGAATAATAGAGTATATGAGTACTAAGTTTGGTCAAGATCCATCTACTCATTTAGGAGTATTTGTTGTTAATTTTATTTATATAGCTCATTTAAGGAAAAAAACAAATTCGGGGCCCGCGGCCCCAAACAGAATGTAATAAAAAGTTCAAAACCCCTTAAGAGTTCCTTCTGGATCATGATGGATATATATGCCAAGTTTTGTCAATATCCATCTATCCATGTAAAAGCTTTTGTGGAACAAACAAATCCACAAACCCACAAACAAACTTTCACTTTTATAAATATATATATATATATATGATATATATATGATATATATATGATATATATATATATATATGATTAGATTTTTGTTTTTATGTTTTTAAAATAAATTTAAAAAAATTATGAATAGTTTGGAGCAAAAAAATAGACATTCTGGAAACTGAATGATTTATAGCATAATTAATGAATTGAAAGCTCAAACCTAATATTAAATTATCAAGAATAGAAAAATGGAACTATGATATACTTACAATAACCCAGGACTTGGGATGATTCAGAAAATTGCATTATGGTTTGATATGTTTTTTGTTTTACCACCCTAAAACTTTGACTGTGAATTTTGTTTTTTTACCGGTTGCATTAATTGCATGAGTCTCCATAGATATTTAGTAGCACTCGAACTGCAAGCTGGTTTACTAAATAAGTTAACTGTAGTTAACAACATAGAATTTTTTGTAGTGTAATGTAAGGGGCTATGTTCACAGTATCAGCAATCAACATAGAAGTTTGTGTCATGTAATGCAAGGGGCTATGTTTCACAGTATCAGCATTCAACATAGAAGTTTGTGTAGTGTAATGCAAGGGGCTATGTTCACAGTATCAGCCACAACTTTATTTCCTTTCATAAAACAGACTTTTCATAACATGGATATCCTCCTTTCTCCTTTCCCCCCCCCCCAACACCCATAGTACCAGTTATAGTGAGTTGACTGTACTTACTGTCTAAGCCACCAAAAGCCAATCAAAATTAACATTAAGCAAAACTGATTATGTTTATTTAATACTTATACTATTCCTTTTTTTCCACTTACTGGTGACAGTTTTATGAATACATTTATATTCATTTTCATCATGTTTTGGTTGCTAATTTTTAATTTTCTTAAATGAATTCTTTAAAATGCAGCCCATGAGCTAATTTGTTTTACCTTGATAAAATTTATTTGTAAAGTGTTAAATGATTGGTCAATATAATAACTGATAGCATTGCTATCTGTATCTTGTATGTGCCATCCCATAATATTTTTAAAGAATAAAAAATCGTCTCTTCTATCTAAAGCTGCTGAGGAGGGTCATTGTGCTAATGTTAATGGGCTGTAGCATGTCATGGGCTCTAGCGTGTCATGGGCTCTAGCGTAGCATGGATTTAGTGTTTCTGATTGATAGAACTTTGTTTCAACCTTTAGTTTATTTTTGTGACTGTTGGCCCTTTCTTACCCTTGTTGTTTGTGATGCTGCTAACTTGATTTCAAGAACTGTAATCACCTTTTTAAAGTGTAAATGCGATAGATATTTTTAATTAGTCTTTTTAAAATAATAGATATTTTTAAAAATTAACAAATTTGAGATAAATCTAATAAAAATTCAAGTTGAAAATGGAATATTAAAAATACCAGCTTGATAGCATTTAAACTAAATTCTTTCACAATTAATATGGTTGTATTGGTTAATCCAGTGGTGGGAAACCTTTTTTGTGCATAGGGCTGGATAGAAATAAAAAAAATTTAATTGGCTACATAATCATTTTACTTACTCCAAGTTCAGTTGGAAAATTGAGCAGTGGAATATTTTTTTTTTTGAAATTGCTGTGATCATTATTACAGTTAGTAAATTTGACACTAATGATTAATTTTCAAAGGCTTTTAAAATATAATCATTCACAATTTGTAGATTTTACAGAAAGATTTATCTGAAAGGGCATGTGGGCTGGATAAGTTTTAGGGGGCCGCATGTGCCCCGTGGGCCTTAGGTTGCCCACCCCTGGGTTAATGAAAAAATGTTATTGCTGAACATGTTGTTTCATACAAAGTCAGACCAATTTTAGTCTTATTTCAGCATTGGCATTTTGTGATTTTGGAATTTTTTCATGATAAAATATTGCCTCAAAAAATGATTGGTTACATTTTTTAGAAAGTATTTTGATCATCTTGCACAGAAAGAACATTTAAATTCACCAATTTTAAATTTTAGATTGTCTTCTAGTGTCTCAACGTTTATGTGAGGTTACCGCTGTGGCTTACCAGTAATCCTTTTTCCACTGCTCATTCCACTTGTCTCCATGTTTTAGCTCCATTCCTTTCTAGTAACCTCTAGCAAATGTGTTTTGTCTCATTTTATTCATAGGCACCGATATGATTGACAGGCCAGGTCAAAGAGAGAATTTTGACCAGAGGGGGAGGGGGCGTGGTGACTTCTCAGGTGGTGTAGAGTGAATTCATTTATTTCATTTCAAAACATTTCTGAGTGCATCTATCAAAATATTTACAATTGAACAACTTTGTTTCAATTTGATTGGTCCAATTTTAACACAAAATGTTTTGTACAATTGTTGAGCAGTAAAAAGTTTAACATTTTCAATATTCATAATTGTTCAAAATTTTGCTGAAAAATTACCAGTAGCAGATGCTTCAAAAACTTAACCTAAGATAAATATGAGTAGCTCTAGCAGAATGGCATAGTAACGTGGTGTTTTCTTAGCTGCCTGGTAAGAACATAATTGTTCATTATGAAAGGCATACCATGTCTAATGATTGATTGCATGATGCTCTTTGTAATCAGTTTGTCCTTTAGAGTTCAGCTTTGTCTGTTGCTTGTAGGATGTGACCTTATTTGTTTTAACTTGATATTTGCATTTTTCAATAACTTGACACTACAAAGACCCATCTGATTAACCGTATCGACTCATGTTTCAAATACCTCAATGTACATATCTTGAATTTCAGGGCCAGGTCGTGGAGGAGGACGGGACTGGGAGGAGAGAGGAAGACGAGATGGCGGAGATGTATTTAGAGATGGTTGGGATGCTAGTCGAGACGGCAGAGGAAGTTTTGGTGTATTCAGAGAGGATGGTGGAAGGGAGTTTGGTGGAGGTAGAGATGATAGAAGGGGTGGAGGAAGAGGAGAAAGACTTTTACCACATCTTGGAGGAGGAGGAGAGGGAGGTAAATCTGCTCTTCTTCCTGATCCGGACATAAGGGACAGGTCCCAGCAGAAAGCACCAGGATTTCGTGATGAGTTGGGTGGAAAAGAAGGAGGAGAGAAACGTGACTGGAAACAGAGAGAGGGTTCCACAGAAACACTATCCAAGAGAAATTCTAAAGAGAAAGACGGCAGAAGTGGAAAAGATGAGGGCAGCTCCGAAAGCAAGCTGCCGAGAAGTGGCACCAAATTTACAGCTGAACCCTCATCCAGAGACAAGCCGTCTGATAGAGATGCAAAATCTAAAAACGTTGACAAGTCTGGCGGGGGCAGCAAGCAGAGTGTCGTCATGAAAGTGGTTAAAGTAGAATCTGGAAAAGAGGAGTCCCCCCTTGCCAGGGATGAGCCATCACTTGCCACATTGTTCTCACAAACTGAAACTGTGGTCAGCAAGAAAAAGCCCACCAAAAGTTTTGGGGGTAAGAAGAGCCCCAAGAAAACGGAAGAATCTAAAAGTTCTGATAAGGCCAAACCTGTCATTGGAGGCAGGCTTGCAGGCAGGGGACTGAGGGCTCCAGACAAAAAAGTAACGACCTCCAAAGTCAGTGAAACCAGTAGGGGGAAAGAATCGGTCAAGGATAAAGATGATAAGTCTGGGAAAAAAGATGAACCTGGAAAGTAAGTTTTAGATATGTAAAATTATTTGTTAATTAAATTTGTTGTAATCAAAATTCTGCTTGAGAAGTAGTTCATGTTTGATTAAGCTGACAAATTGTGAATAAAATTGACCTCTCTTGTGCAGCTGACCCTTGTTACAGTATTTAAAAAAAACATGATCTAAGGTAATAATAATTTTTGTAAAGGATTTTATTGGATTATTTCATGTTCAGATATTATCCTCATGGGGCTTAAACATTTAGGTAATGTATCTTTTATATAAAAGACCAATAATCAGCAGCAGGACGATTAAATAAATTTTGAGAGCCAAATTTCTTTTCAAGAACTATGTTTTTTGGAGTCAAAACTGACTGATCTAGACAATGGCCCCCCTAATTTATTGCTTGCAAATGTATGACACCAATGTTTGGCAATAATTTAATAGATTTAATTTAAAGTTGTATTTTAGTCAATAAACTATCCTCATGTTTACTCAAAATATACCAAGTTAACTAGTGATCTAAATTTTGTGAGCATTTCTGTCTAAGCATGTGTGTCTTTGCTGATGGTATCACACTTGAGCTGACATTTTATTTAAATTTTTTGAATAATTTTGGTTATTTTAGGATGCTAGCTTGATACACCACTATAGTAAATTGATGAAAATATCAATGACAAAAATTGAATGGATATAATCTGACAATGAAATTTTCAATTTCAGAGAAAAACCCTCTAGAACTCCTTCACCAAAAGGTTCTCAAAAAAGTGGAGACTCACGTCACTCACAAACCAAATCTTCAAAAAGGTCTTCAAAATCTCCCGAGTTGAAACGAGCTTCTGCAAGGTCCCCTACAGTCAGTAAACGTGTGATTGACACTGCCAAGTCTCCTGGAAAGTCTTCCCACTCGCCAGCTCCATCTGCTGGGAGGGATAAAGAAAAAGAAAGAGACCAAGATCGCACCAAATCTCTTTCCCCCAGCAGAGACAGGAGGAGGCCTACTGACAGCAGGAGATATGAGGTACAGTTTGACCTACTGCAGCCCAGTGCATTTTGGTACTTTTAGAAGCTGGATACAAAAAAAAAATTTAATGACAGTTCAAATTACAGGATAAAATAATGACAGTGATGGTTCTCATTTTTAGATACAAATTTTGACCATTCATAGTTCAATATTGTACCGGAACTGTTAATTTTGAATTCCAGAAAATAATTAAAGAAATACTCTTAACGTCATGTCATCCATTTGTACATAATATATTCTCATATTTGTCATTCATTTTTTTAATGACAGAAAAGTAAAACAAATGAGAGGGTAAAGAAAAGGGAGAGGTCAAGGTCTCACACTCGATCAGACTCAGAGTCAAGGCGGAGCAGTCACAGTGGCGGTCTTGATGAGAAGCGTAGAAGGAAATCTTCAGACAGCGGTCAGTCAAAATATTCTTCACATATAAACTTAATTTAGCGCCAATCTTTTTATCCTTGTAAAGTCTAAGTGGATGTGGAATAATTTTAAAATAACTGATAGCTCAAAACTAAGCGTCTATCAGGCATGTGTGCTTAGTACACTCCTATATGATAGTGAAGTGTGGACCACATATATCAGTCATGAGTGGAAACTAAACAGCGTCTATCAAAGATGTCTGCGTCGTATTTTAAGCATTCGATGGCAGGACAGGGTTCCTAACACAGAGGTCTTGGAGCGTGCAAAAATGTGTAGCATATTCTCCGCTCTTAGAAAGAGGGCTCTTCGCTGGTTAGGCCATGTAAGGAGAATGGAGGAAGGCCATATTCCAAAGAAGCTGATGTATGGAGGGTTGGCAGAATGGGAGAAGACTTATTGGACATCCACGCATGAGATTTATAAGCATTTTCAAAATGACCATGAGGGAAGCGAACATAGAAATCAACGAATGGGAGATCATTGCTGAGCAAGGTTCCAGCTGGCGAACAGCTGTGTATGAATGAGTCAAAAATGCAGAAGATGCGCAAAACGAAGCCCTTGCACCAAAAAGAACAAAACGGAAGACCAACTCTAACCAGGCGTCAAGATTCTCAAGAAATGCCCCCGAGACTGCCATTCCAGTATCGGCCTTGTGAGCCATTTGTTGAAGTGTTCATAGCAACTCAATCGTCTTGCAAAGACGGAAGGATACCATATAAAGTCTAAAAAAGTTATAACACAAGTAGTAAGTTGGTAGCAATTTAATTTCATATTTTCATAAGACAAATAGAAGAATTCAAAAATAAATTTTATTTAAAATATATAAATTTTATTATAATACATTCCTATTTTTTTTAAAGCTCGAGCCCAAAATTGTATTTCTTTATTGGCAGCTAATGCCTGTCTATACTAGACAGATCCAGACATTCTGATGAATGATTATTGACGTCTGTTCATTGTTAACTATTGATAGGATTAAACAACTATAAATGGCATTCATAAGGTTTTAACAAGGGCTGAAAGTTGTTAAAAAACACATGCATGGTAGAAGTAAAGGCAATGGACTAGTTAGGTGGGATCATTGGGAAAAGTTGAGGAAATAACGACAGCATAGACTAGATTACGAACACTTATTGTTTAACTAGAAGGGGAGATTATTGAGGAATTCACACGCCCCTGGGGTCATGTGGCTATAAAGTGTTGAAGCAGGAGTTGGTAAAATATTTTCAAATTGAATTGTGATAATGTATGATTTAATAAAGTGAATTAGGCATACCATTAAAGGCATAGATTATTTTTTTATTACTAGAATCTTTGCCAGCCAAACTTGAAGGAGGGGACATTGCTGCAGCCATGTTGGGAGATGGACTTGGTGAGTGATGTTAAACTGACCATTTTTACACTGTCATATCTTTTATTATTTAGCTTTTTATTTACAAACTTTTTGCTTATTTTTCCACATACGTCATTAGCAATAATAGCGTATGCAGAAATTTTTGTGAAAGAAATTTCTTAAAAGAAAAATTGTGGTGGCTATTTGCTAGAACGAAAACTTTAGCGAAATATTTCTTCAAAATTAAATTTGTTAAATGGAATTTTTTTTTTTAATTCTTAAATGGAAGATGCGAGTGAGACCTGGGGAAAATGTAAACTTTTTAAATAAAATTTTTGTGCTTGGTCGTTTCACCTTATTTCATTTATTTTCAAACAAACTTCCATCAAATAATTTTCCGTTAAACAAGTTTCTTTCATACTAATTTCCAGTAAACTAATAACGGTGTTATGTAATGGCCAATTTTAAGGCAGTTTAATCTTATTATCTTGTTATTTAATTTTATTGTTAATGAAATATGCCCCTGTTATGTAAAAAAAAAAAAAGCTTCACTATATGATTTAGTTTAGAAACTGTTTTTTTTTCTTTTTTAAATCTAGCTATCAGTGATATGAGAAATGTAATGGTAGACATTCCTAAACACCCTCTTAGCTCTAGATGTTATTGATATGAGAAATGTAATGGTAGGCATTCCTAAACACCCTCTTAGCTCTAGATGTTAGTGATATGAGAAATGTAATGGTAGACATTCCTAGACACCCTCTTAGCTCTAGATGTTAGTGATATGAGAAATGTAATGGTAGACATTCCTAGACACCCTCTTAGCTCTAGATGTCAGTGATATGAGAAATGTAATGGTAGCCATTCCTAAACACCCTCTTAGCTCTAGATGTTAGTGATATGAGAAATGTAATGGTAGACATTCCTAGACACCCTCTTAGCTCTAGATGTTAGTGATATGAGAAATGTAATGGTAGACATTCCTAGACACCCTCTTAGCTCTAGATGTCAGTGATATGAGAAATGTAATGGTAGCCATTCCTAAACACCCTCTTAGCTCTAGATGTTAGTGATATGAGAAATGTAATGGTAGACATTCCTAAACACCCTCTTAGCTCTAGATGTTAGTGATATGAGAAATGTAATGGTAGACATTCCTAAACACCCTCTTAGCTCTAGATGTTAGTGATATGAGAAATGTAATGGTAGACATTCCTAGACACCCTCTTAGCTCTAGATGTTAGTGATATGAGAAATGTAATGGTAGACATTCCTAAACACCCTCTTAGCTCTAGATGTTAGTGATATGAGAAATGTAATGGTAGACATTCCTAGACACCCTCTTAGCTCTAGATGTTAGTGATATGAGAAATGTAATGGTAGACATTCCTAGACACCCTCTTAGCTCTAGATGTCAGTGATATGAGAAATGTAATGGTAGCCATTCCTAAACACCCTCTTAGCTCTAGATGTTAGTGATATGAGAAATGTAATGGTAGACATTCCTAGACACCCTCTTAGCTCTAGATGTTAGTGATATGAGAAATGTAATGATAGACATTCCTAAACACCCTCTTAGCTCTAGATGTTAGTGATATGAGAAATGTAATGATAGACATTCCTAGACACCCTCTTAGCTCTAGATGTTAGTGATATGAGAAATGTAATGGTAGACATTCCTAGACACTCTCTTAGATCTAGATGTTAGTTATATTGGAAATGTAATGGTAGACATTCCTAGACACCCTCTTAGCTCTACATGTTAGTGATTTGAGAAATGTAATGGTAGACATTCCTAGACACCCTCTTAGCTCTAGATGTTAGTGATATGGGAAATGTAATGATAGACATTCCTAGACACCCTCTTAGCTCTAGCTATTAGTGATATGAGAAATGTAATGGTAGACATTCCTAGACACCCTCTTAGCTCTACATGTTAGTGATATGAGAAAAGTAATTGTAGACATTCCTAGACACCCTTTTAGCTCTAGATGTGCCCAAAAAATGTGTAGTAATCAAAACTAGATTTTAAAATTTCTCTAAGCACATAAATACAATCTGGAATGTTCATTGTATGAAATAATGATAGAAAATTGTATTGGTAACTTTTTAAGTCAAAGCTAGCTGCACTATTTAACCTTTCTTTTACTTTATTATTTGATTATTGACATTTTGTGTTTTTTTTTGCTTTATGACTAATTAGAAAATTTGGTTTCTTTCCTGAAACAAGATGATGGCCAACAAGATGTGTTCAGTGACTGGTCAGAGGATGATGATGCAGATAACATTCTCATTGATGGCAAGTCTAAAAAGGTTAGAACTGTTTCTTAATGTGTGCTCATATTTGTCATAAGTTAGCTGTAACAGCTTTGAGAAATCCCGTTTTCAAACATTCCTCATATTTTGGTGTGACTGTTTTAAAGCTGTTGAAAAAGTCTGGGCACGGCTATTTATACATAGTTTTTGCAGTCAGACACTATAGATCTCAAGTTTAAAACAGTCTGACACCATGGATCTCAAGTTTAAAACATTGATTATTGTGATGGTTCATTAATTTTCCTCATGATTGATCATTGTGATGGTTCATTAATTTTCCTCATGATTGATCATTGTGATGGTTCATTAATTTTCCTCATGATTGATCATTGTGATGGTTCATTAATTTTTTCCTCATGAATGATTATTGTGATGGTCATTAATTTTCCTCATTAATGATTATTGTGATGATTCATTCATTTTTTTTGTTGATTGATTATTGTGACGTTCTGTGCATTGATTCTCCTCGTTATTGGAAAACTCCTTTGGTCATTGTCCTCCTAGCATCAAGTTGAAGACCTTGACCACCAGCCAGAGTTTCCCAGGAACAGGCGAAGCCCAGCCGCGACAGGAAGATATGGAGAGATGAGGGACATTCGGCAGGACCAAGACTCAAGGAACATTGTGGAGGCCTTACAAGAAAAGTATGATGGCAGTCTGTCGCCAACTCTGTTGTTAAATTTATCAATGGCTATGTTGTTTTTCTCTTTAGTTAACCAACTTCCCTCAATCCTAATGTCAGTAATGATTTTACTTAAGGAAACAAATATTATTATCATAAACTTTTTTATTTTATACTTCAGAGTTTTGTAAGTTTAATCATATTTTTTTCCAATTTAATGATACAAAAATGTTCTTATCTTGTTATTCTTAAGGCCATATATACATTTGCTCTTTTCTTTTTTTTATTTAAAAACAACAATGTTTCAGATTATGTAGCAAATGCAGTGCTCATTTTTCATTCATTTGGCCAAATAAGTCTCATCGTAGCTTTGTTATTATTAGTTTAAGGAACAACAAAAAACTAAAACAAGGATTTTGACGACTGAAAAAAATATGCACAATAAATGGAAAAAAACAACAACAAAAAACGTTTATTTGGAGCACTAAAAGTATCTTATCTTAAGGAGACTTTTAGTAATACCAATTGTGTGAGCCACAGGATCAGGAAAGGGAGTTTGCCAATGGCCAACATAAAACACTGTTTCAAACCGTTTGAAATGTATCACTGATTTCCTTTACTCATAGTCATTTTCACCATAAATATTGACAATTAAATGAATTAATATGTAAACTATTCTTCTACAGACCTGTTCTAGAAAAGAACATTCCATATTTGAAAATCGTTGAAGACATACAAAAAGAGAAGCCGATTAAGGAGAAGAGAAAGCGAAACACTGATGACGAGGGCTACGAGGAAATCTCGTCTGACGAGAATGACCTTGATGAGGAGGGTGAACGACTGACAAAGCGTACCATCGTCGGGATACTGGACATTGACATGGCGAGCCTGTTGCCGGCCATTAAACCAGATACTTCGAGTGCCCCTGTGTTCCAGAGGTTCCAAGCTGCCAGTTTGTTTGCAGAAATGGGGCTGTCGCAGACTTACGCTGGGGAGAAGTTGTATCAGGAAGTTCAGGTCATCTGTCAAAAACAGCTGGAAGACCTTGCAGCTCTTGAGAAACCTTCAGGTGTATATACCTTTTTTTTTATAATTGCCAATGGATTTGTAGGAGGAAAAAATGTTAAAACTCGCTATGTTATGAAATTAAATTTTTAAAAATTTATAAATGGTTTGTATATGGGACTTTTAGAAATAATTTAGTTAGAGTAATGTAAGGTTATAAGTTTTGATCTTTCTCCCCAGAATTGAAAGAAGAAGCAAAAGCAGATAACTCTCCTGATCAACAAACAACTTCTCCAAATAGCACAAGCTCACAGGAAGACAAAATAGCCAATGTTGAAGTTCGGTCCACTTCTGCGGACACACTCAAAGTTGAAGTGCCTTCCATTGACACTAAACCCTTGATCTCAACCAGTGAGGTGACAGCTCCGTCCAAGCCACTGACCACTTCCTCCCATAAGTCCTTATCTAAACGGACGGACATCACCAAACCTGTCAGGACACCGTCTCTGACACAAGCTCAGAAACCTGAGTTTAAGCTGTACAGCGGCACTTCAGCCTATCACAAACTCTATAAAGCTAAAGCCTTGGAGAGGTCGGGGCTACTGGCCAACTTTGGGCTATTCAGGCGAGCTTTGACTGCGAGAAAAGATCTGGAGATCCGTAGACAGTTGTGTAGGATTGATCCAGTAAGTTGTTGCTTCTTTATGTAACAGTGGTATCCAAACATTATTTTAAGACACTGATGGACCCTCTTTCCCTCCCCCTAAAAGCACACAAACTTTGGAGTCTTCTAACCTCAATTTATCATATCTATATGGACTGCCACTACTGGCTCATTGACATCTATCTAGACTGCCACTAGTGGCTCATTGACATAATAGTTTCTGTTATTGTTATCATAATATTTTAGAGCTATGCTTACTCATTGTGATTAAGTGTCACATAAGTTAATAGCTGGCTTGCTATAACTCACAGACCTACCAACCTTTCTGATTTTTTCAGATTTATACAGATTTTTAACTCCTCATTCCGACAAACCCGATTTTCCGAACATTATAATTTTTCACCCACCATAAAAATCCGAAAGCAACAAAAAAATTTTGTAAAATCGGGTGCGACAGGAAGTGTTGCATTTGCTTTTACGAAGTGTCTGCATGTCCGGCGACCTGACGAATAAGTGAACAAGTTCTCTAGATATTCGTCCGGCTATTATATATTCACATGACCGCCGTAATAAAGTTGCACGAGGTATTGTGTATGAGATATTTGTCCGTCACCCTTGCTACGTGACCGCTAACAGTCTATCAGAGTTTACAGTATATCATTTCAACAACTTCAAGATAGTCTGGACATTTACATGAAAAAGAAATATGTTCAATTCTACAAAAGAAATACTAGAACCATTGCTGGTATATATAATGAAAAAATGGTTAAAAAGTGACAATGTTAAATAAAGCGTGATATGCCCGCCGGATGAATATCTCCCACACTATTTGTCCGGTCGCCTGACGTGGAGACACTGCCTTGTTTTTATCAAAGCGACCTTTCTTATTGAAGGAAATATTTCTTTAGCCAACTCCGATCGTTTTAATGCCAGAGTCAAATAAGTGTTTCCAGACTCGCAGAATGCTAGAAGATTGTGAAGGAAACTTTCAATGAAACAAGGGCCAGCATGAAAGGTGATACCCTTTCTAACTTGTTTGTAACTAAAATCAATTGCAATGCTAACCTTCAGTTGTCCAAAGAGCTGTTGGACAAGAGTAAAATGGCCACTAGGGACATGCTAGAAAATTGAACTCTTAGTAAGAGTTCAAAGTCTTAGCAGCCTGTGTACATATGTCATAAAATAGATTATTCTGTTCTGTATACATTGGTGTATTAACATTTCCAGTAATGTTTTTCTCATGTTCTGTGCTGTCCTGCTAAGACAATGGAGCTAACTTTAGATTTCTTTATTTACAATTTCTTTATTTACAAAAAAAAAAGGCTTGTGCATTAGTATGTAGATCTAAACCAACGCCCCCCCCCCCCCCCCCCCCCCCCCCCACCCCCCCGGTGGCGGTGCCCCTCCTTCCCTCCTGCGCGCACCTCCCTACAGATTTTATTTTCTTGC
The DNA here is from genome assembly GCA_964033795.1 of Lymnaea stagnalis. Classification (NCBI taxonomy): domain Eukaryota; kingdom Metazoa; phylum Mollusca; class Gastropoda; family Lymnaeidae; genus Lymnaea; species Lymnaea stagnalis. The sequence continues at coordinate 601,811 of CAXITT010000271.1, forward strand.
CAGGTTGGCAGGTCTGAACTCACTTTTATCAACTGCCAGATAATTTAATTGTGTACGATTACCCTAAGTAACTTGAGAAGTTTTGTTGTTGTTTATATTTATATAACTGTGTGCTACAACACAGTGGTAATAGGAAATTATATATGATTAATTATTTTTTTATTCCAAACACCATGTGGTCTAATGGGCATCATCACTTTACATACTGTGAAAGTATTGATCAGTTACCCCATATTCAGAGAGAAAATATGCAACTTTATTCACACAACAGACCTGGAGATGTCGAAATATTTAAATTCAATGGTTGTGTATTTTTGTTTGGTATATTTCATATTTTGCTTGTTAACACAAATGGTTTTTCACCCACTTCCAGAAGTATGACCAGAGTGCTGTCTACCCATCAGGAGTTCTGGACCCTGAAAATTTCAGACTTAGTATGCAGCTGTTCAAACAGAAAAAATCATCCATTTTGACAATAAATTAGGACAAAGTCAGCATTATGTGTCTTGTGGTTGTGTGTAGTCTGTTCCATGTGCAAAGATTGTGGAGGCAGTCCTTCGTGAGAAGATAAAGTCAAGTAGTGACATTGATGAAAGAGATCATTTAGACAAGTCTGATTTAAATTTTATTGTACCATAACCAATGTTTTGAATAAAAAAATAATTGCTTTTAAGATGTTTCCCGGGTTTTTAAAAATTGAACAATTTATAAGAAAAGTATTGGAATGTCCGGAATCTCTGAGACAGAAAAACTTATGACACGATGGTAGGATTTGAGCTCCTAAATGTCTTAAGTTAAGCAAGCTTAATGTCCGCCAGTGTACACATATAGGACCAAAAAGGCTCACATACTAATGGATGACTTGGGGTGACTTAGGGCAGCAGTTTTCATTGGAAAAAAAAGGTAGGAACTATAATATATTGGGGGGGGGGGGGGGGGTTAATTTTTGGGGAAAGCACACTTTATGGTTCCCAACTAACAGAGTGTAGTGATTATTCTTTGTAAGATAAGCTTACTTAAAATCAAGGAGATCCTAATCTATACAGACACACGTACATATACTGCTAATATATATATACACACAGACCATGTAATATTTTGTTTTGAAATTGGCTTACTTTTACCAGTTTCATTTTGTGGAGCAATTCTTTTTGAAAATCACTGTCAGAGACTTCTTGAGCAGTCCGCCCCCTCCCCCCACATCACCACCACCAACAAACCATGACATTATAGGATCTCAGTACATTTCCTCTCCCCTCATGTCAAGTTTTGCCATCTTTACCCCTTCCCCCTACCCCCGTTTTTTAATATAAAAGTTTAAAGAAAAATTCTGTCTTGCGGTTCAGACACAAACCTATAATTGAGATAAGATTTTTTTAATTAAACACAATTTTTAAGAGTTTATTTCACTGACATGATTGACAATGTACCCAGCGGGTCCGGGAACTGTTACTGTTAAGTATGTCTAGTATTGGGTAGCCCAAATAAATTTGTTTATGCTGATTTCCCCCACCCTCCAATGATTTGGAAGGGAGAAAATTATGGACTATTTCAATGTAAAAATGATCACTTTCTAGTTTCTATTCAGAGCATACAATTAAAAATAGTTTTTTAAACATCCAATGAATGGCATAAAATAATAGAATAAAATCCTCATTATGAACAAAACAAATTTTTTTTTTTAAACCTGTTCACTATTGTTTTTGGAGAAATTATTGTTTCCTTCTTTGATGCAATATCTATTATTGAAATATTTTTACATAGCAGAGCAACATGGATACTGTCTTTGACTTTCAGTTGATTTCTCTGCTTTTGATAATCATTTTAGTGGAAAACCATCTTTTGAAAGACATTTCAGCTCTTGACATCTTTGAGCAAAAGATTAAAGAGTTGGGGGACTAGGCAAAAGTAGGGTTTACAAAACAAGATGTTCTGTTGGGCTTGTTGTCCAATCACTTGGAACTACAATACATTTGGGTGTGCTGCTTTAAACACAGGAGCCAGATACAGTGTTGCCATAAATAAATAAGTCTAGTAACAAGGAACACTCCTTTTTTATTTCATTGTAGAGTAATTTACCCCAGTACCCCAAGTCATGTAATACATATTTGATACAAAGGATGAGATCCTTAAAAGTCTGATACCACTAATTGCTATTAGTACATGACACGTCTACTACTACGTCTGGTAATTTTTGTTTAGAAAATGAGATATCTGCTACCACTACTTCCGATAAATGCACAGAAATGACCTCGTCTCGTTGGGAGTTGAGCAAGAAAGTGGGTCCATCAAGTCAAGACTCAATGGTCAATAGTCCAGCTCGTACGTAAATGGTATCCTTAGATGGCCGAGCTTCTCTTGATACAGTTTGTCAAAATCTTCATTCTGTTTGACTGTGAACACTGTCTTCCAATCTCCCACCATTCCTGGAAAGACACTCAACAAACACACCAAATGAGATCACTGGTCCGTTTAACCTACTTTTCATAGCCAGACACACACCTCAGATATTGTTTGCCAGCATTACAATATCACGTATACGCTTTTTATAAGACCAAAACTATATTCATTTAGTGTGACAGAGGAACTTAAAGAGACATTTGTGATATTAAATGTGATAACAAGAAACAAAAACCCTAGGCGAATAAGTCAGAGATCATAAATGAAGGACTGCGTTCAGGCTGTGTGAAGGAAATAGTAGAAGAAGGTTTGTGGAAGCTTGGAGTGAAAGACAGGACAATTAGATATGACCTGGATCACTTCAGTTTTTAACGTTTTTCTACTTCTTGTGCTATTCTCATCTGCCCCGTCAGCTGAAGAAGGCTCTTAGCCGAAACGTTCATATCGTATTGTCCTGTCTTTCAATTCAAGCTTCCACACACCTTGTTCTACTATTTCGAATTGGTAAAAGCCTTTTAAAATGGTATTGTAATGAACAAGTCTTTCATCTTTTGATGCACAGCGTAAATTCAAACACTCCCGATAACCACAACCCCTCACCTCCCCCTCCCCAACCCAAAATCTCACTCACTGTTTGAAACATACGTCAACAAAGCACGCTTAGTACCTCACCTTTTCTGAGCAGTGGTGACACGGCGCTATTTATAGAATAGACGTCACTGTGGTTGGTCATTGGGTTTTCCTTCATTTTGTCAAAACTGCAATGTGCAGCGATGCGAGAGATCGTGACGTCATCCAAGTTGGTTTTATCCAGAAATTCAGCAACTTGTTTGATCACAGAGAAAGGATTCTGTACAAAAAATAAAAGAGGGGGGGGGGAGTGGGTCTATTGATTTATTTGGTGCAGTGGGGGTTAGTGCATTCCAGGAAAGGCCAAGAATCGTGTCGCCCCTCCTACAGGGACCTCATTTTAAGAAGGGCGGGGCGCATGCCACCCCCACCCTGAATTTGTAGTAATATTCTTGAACTGAGCAAATCATTATTGCGGACAGTGCTCAAATCAAACGTTGCAAGAAATAAATTATTAAAAGAAAAAAAAATCCAGAAATGACAAGGTATGAGAATTGTTCACACAACATGAGATCAGCAGCAAGCACAAAAATGGATCAGTGCTATGGACGCAAGTAAAGAATGTGTCAGCAGGAAAGGCTGAGTATGTAGCTAAGTCAGATGTTCTGGAAAAAAGGAAGCCTCTCAAGGTTTCTAATCCTAGCGACTTCGTATCTAACTGGTCAAGGTTTGGCTTTTCGTCGTGACAATGAATCAAAAGAATCGTCCACCAAAGTGTGTGAGATTTCTCCTCGGCTATATAAAATATATTTGTTCATTTCCTGATTTTAAAAAATATGTAATAAATCTTTTGATAAATTAGGTTACTATGCATTTATAAAATTAAAAGTAGCAATATTCTATTATTATTATTTGGTGGTTTTCTATAGCGCAGTACCCCAGGCTAGGGCTAGGCTCACTGCGTTTCATATACAAATTAGCAATAACATAAACGTATACATACATTTAAAAACAACAATTGGTAAAAAGGTTGACCTCACCCGCCCAAGTACTATCTACACCCCTATCTGGCCATGGACAGCTACCAGCAGAATCGAGCGTTGTTTATCAGTCAAAGGGGGGTGAACATGAGTCGGTATAGTACATTTTGAAGAGATGGGTCTTGGGGGCAGTTTTGAAGGCTATTATCCCATTGTTTTGGGGCACAGAAAGAGAAAGATCGTCCACCATATGTTTTAGTGCGTGTTCTGGGAACAGAAAGAATACGCGTGTCTACGGAGGAACGAAGCTGTCGAAGGGATGAATAGACAGTAAGATATGAAGGGCAGGAACCAGACAAACGTTGTGACAGAGAACAGACAGCGTGTACCATAGATTCGGACCCAAGAAATAAGACACATGGTTGGTGCTATACAAATTAACAAGTCTATGGCACAAAGCAAATCAATTAGTTTGGCCATGGGAATGCTTGTCAAGCAAACTTGCAATAGCAGGCACCACAGTTTCAGGACCAGAGGTAGACCACCAGGGGCGTCATTTCAGGTATTTTCGGGGGGGGGGGGCAAAACTAAAATTGTGTCGGCTTGTTAAGTTGTTTATTACTGGAGGCGCCACAGTACATAGCAATTTAAATAAAACCTTCAAATTTAGGGGGGGGGGCAAATGCCCCACCCTGCCCTACCCAAATAACGTCCCTGCAGAGCACCCTGGTGGTGTATCGGCTGTGCTAAGGCTAAGGATACCCTAAAAGTCCACAACATGAATCTCTAGCGGGATCCACACCTTGTATAGCAGATCGCCAACTTAGCCTCCGCGAAGCATTCCCCGTAAAAGCGGAAAGAAGAAGAAGACTATATCCGCCCCGTAGCAGTCGTGGTTTTTGTTTTGTTTTTATGTCACGGGTGTGTGAAGCAAATTCATTAGAGTTGAACACTAAGTATTTACAAAGCTGATAACATAACGATTAGTCAATTAGTCAATTAAGTCATGTACCAGAAGTTGTGATCAACTAAAAGTCGTTCGCAAAAAAATGACCTTTTTAGACCACCCCTCCCCCACTTCACATAACTTCTACCTCACCCACCCGCGTCACGTCCCACCTAAAAAAATCAAAACATACTTACAGTTTTCATAATTAAACTAATATTTTCTTTAAAATGTTCCCATAATGGATTAAGATTAAGAATTATTAGAAAACTGCGACACGAAACAACGAAGTCATCCACAAGCCGAATGTAAAATGGCCACAACAGTTTTTGCGTCATTTTTCGATATGCACAGAAGGTCTGCACGAATGAGTTTCATGGTACCTATAATACCTGAGGCAATTTTGACCTCAAATTAATTTTTTTTAAATTAATTGAGTAAAAAAAATTGCAAATTTAGAAAATTTTAGATTTAATTGTTTTTTTAAAGTGACGTCACAAATTTTTGCCCCCCCTCCCCCCATCACAAATTTTCAAACCAATAAAAACATGCAACAATAGACATATTAAGCCAGTGGTTCTCAACCTTCCTAATGCCGCGACCCTTTAATACAGTTGCTCGTGTTGTGGTGAACCCCGGCCACAAAATTATTTTCTTTGCTACTTCATTAATGTAGAGCATTTTCAGATGGTCTTAGGCGACCCCTTGGAAAGGGTCGTACGACCCCCAGGTGAGAACAGCTGTATAAAGCCATGGAAACGTGCGTTTATATTTGATCTACCCTTGTTTTGAGGGCATGTAAATGTAAGGTATCGGTAGGTACTAACTGAGTACAACTCATGTAGAACTACGCACCTTCTTCAAATCCTCATAAAACACTAACTTGAAGTTCGGTTGTTCTCTGAGCGGCCACCAACTTTTTGTGAAATCAAACCAGGAGCCATGATCAACTGGGAAAATATAGATCAAAGCTATTAAAAAGCGGTAACAAAAAAAGCAAAAATAGTTAATTTCAACAAAATTACTTTTCTCCATTGTTAATACAAATGTTACGGTAACCTGTCTGTTATCTTGGTTAATTCTGATTCAAAATCAATATCTTCTGCGCCCGCAGAAAACTTTCTAGGGTGGGGCAAAAGAAATCGATTACCTTTCCAAGGGGGGGGGGGCAATTTTTTTTTAGTAATGTTTTAATTTAGCTTTAATTTTCTGTAGCGTATTTGTTTTTTGAACGAACGGACAGGACATCAGCTTAGTTTCTTTCTCTTTTTTTTTTCTTTTCTTTAATAAAAATTGGTTAATTTTGATTCAAAATCAATATCTTCCGCGCCCGCAGAAAACTTTCTAGGGTGGGGCAAAAGAAATCGATTACCTTTCCAAGGGGGGGGGGGCAATTTTTTTTTAGTAATGTTTTAATATAGCTTTAATTTACTGTAGCGTATTTGTATGTTGAACGAACGGACAGGACATCAGCTTAGTTACTTTCTCTTTATTTTCTCTTTACTTTAATAAATTTTTTGTCAATTTTTGTCTAAACATTTTTTATCCAATCAATCCAGGGGGGGGGGGCGGGGGGCAAGTGCCCCCTCTTGCCACAACCTGCGGGAGCCCGTGCTCGTATTTCGTTTTTTGTAATGTCACGTTTTGTATTTCAATGTGTTAAAATATAGATTGTTTCATTTCTCTTTTAATATGGTGGACTTTGTACCGCGCTTCGAGCTTTTGGGGATCAAGCGTGATTTTCAAATACGCTTTATTATTATTTTTGTATTATTATTATTATGAAAACAGTGGTAACTATATAAACAAAAGAATCAAAAAGTAGTTAAATAAACTATTAAATATACAAAAAGATAAATAAATTTAATTTTTTTTTCCTTCTAAATCGAAGTAGAAGAAATTGATAATTACAAAAAATATATTTTTTTAATAAAATAAAATAATATTAATTTTAAATCTTACCATGGCCTTCATTAAACATGGCCAAAAACTCTGGCCAGCTACCCCGAAAGTTGCCAAACGAGGAGCTGCTCCTATAAAAGTTGAAGTAGGACACACAAACATCCTTGGGATTTCTGAAGAACACGATGACCTAATGATTAAAACAATTAAAGAAAATGTGACATAGCTCAATGAGCCAAGGGGGCTCCAAAATCGTCATACCGGTGTGTGATACCAAATGTGTATTGGTGTGTACTTTTTGTGGAAGAGGGTGCATTAAGCCAAAGACAGACAAAATAAATAAAAAGTGGCATCGATGCCACTTCATCAACAACTGCAGTTCATTGACAGACATTTCATCAATGCTACTTCATCAACAACTGCAGTTCATCGACAAAATTATTTCATTGATGGACAGATCATCGGCGGAAAGATCATCGAAAGAAATTTTATGAACAGAAAAAATATATGAATACTTCATCCAAAGACAATTCACGGACATAGTCAAAATGAAAATTAGACAAATTTATCATTTAATTGTATAATCAAATAGATATATTTTGAAATATCTAAAGATTAAAAATAGTATCTATTAAAACTGTAATTAATGCAATTACTTTTGTTTTTGAATACATCGAATTGATGAGCAAATCCACGTAAATACAAATTAAGGGCATTTAAAACACATATCTGATCTTCTGACGATTTAAATAATTCAATAAATAAGTTGTATTGCGCTATTCCCTTCATTAAAAATGTTAATTAAAATAAAATTTTAAAAATCTTATTGCCCATCCATTGGTTGAGTTATTAACACTTCTTCGATATTCTGAGATTGTTTTACTTGCTCGTATCATCCTTCCAGGTAATTATTTGCTTTCGGAAGTCTCTCAATTTTACCTTTTAAATTGATCTCACAAATCTAAAGTCTAAAGGAAAAGCTGGAGGTAGACGCCTATTTCCCCGAAAAGAAGGGCCATTCATTCTAAGAATCTTCGGGTAAATCCACTAATGGCCAAAGCATGTCTTCATTTTCTTTTATTTTGTTTTAGTGCCGCATTAAAACTAAATGCACGCTAACAATGATCATGTCTAGTTGGCTAAAATGGAGTAAACCAAATTTAGAAGGACGGAAATAAAGTGGATGCAAGTAAAATTGAAAAACAAAACAGGAAAACTGGCATTGCACCCATGTAAAATTGTGAATTTGGTTTACACCGTATGGAGTAAACGAACCAAATCGTTTTATTAATTTTTTTCAAATTGAAAGGGTGGGTTTTTGTATCTACTTATGAATGTTCCATTGTAAGCAAAGCATCATGTAATTCTGAAATCATCAAAATTTCTGAAAATGCATCAAAAGATGGCTGGATAGATGTCTGTCATAATGATTAAGTCCTTTGGGTCTTGAGCTGCTCCGATGCATGCCTACAAGATAATGTTGTCATGAGCTGCTCCGATGCACGCTAACAAGATGATCGTGTCTAGTTGGCTAAAATGATGTAAACCAAGTTTTAGAAGAACGGAAATAAAATGGATGCGCGTCCACTCCATCGTCACACACACGCACACACACACACACACACATATATATATATATATATATATATATATAGAGAGAGAGAGTGAGAGATACTAGCCAATATACCCGGCATGGCCCGGGATTGCCTTATGAGCTCAATCCCAGCACAGTCCCGTTTCCTGATGGGACCCCATTCCCCGATGGGATCGCGTAACCGATGGGTTCAAGTTTACTGTTGGATTTCATTCCCTATTAGGATCCTGTTCCTCTTTGGGATCATGCTCAGTGCGATTTTGTTCAAATAAGATTTTAGATCTTATTGTATATCCCCGTGCAACAATATAGAACATTCTAGAACATTCTAGATTACATTTAATATCCTCCATGACACGTGTAATAAATTACTTTATTATGTAATTATTTCTCAAATGCAAAATATTATACAACTTAATTGTACTACTATAACTATTAGTACATTTAAATTGAAATATGGGCCCCGATGGGGGTCCATTTAATAAAATACCGTTTTAGTTATGTCTGAGATGGGTGGCCCTATAAAAATCATTCAGATAAATTATAGATTTAAAATTTGTCCCATTAAAATCGGTTGAAAAATGCAATAGGTATAGCTTTTTTAAAACTATCGAACATTCTAGAAAATTCTAGATCAGCCCTGAATGGATTGGATATTATTAGTTTAAATCCACCGATATTATAATAAGGACTAAGATGGGTATTGCTACAAAGCTACGCCTCGATCCACCTAATCACATAGAACCTATGGTGTTGTCTAACCCTATTGATATTTATATAGCTTATATTAGAAAAAAATGAAATGGGGCGCCCGGCCCCAGAGGGATGGATATTATGAGTTCAGTACCCTTCGGTATTTGAGTATGGATAATAAAGTGTATGGGTGCTAAGTCTTGGTCAAGACCGATCTATTCATGTAGGAGTATTTGTCGAACATTTTATTTATATAGCTCATATAAGGGAAAAAACGACATTGTGGCCGACCCCAAACGGAATGGAATAAAAAAGTTCATAACCCCTTTAAGAGTTCCTTCCGGATGTCGATGGATATATGCCAAGTTTGGTCAAGATCCATCAATCCATGTAAAAACGTATGTGGAACAAATCCAGCCAGCCACAAACATTCACCTTTATATACCGTATATATATATATATATATATATATATATATATGTGTGTGTGTGTGTGTGTGTGTACATAAATCAAACCTTTGGTTTTTTATCATGCATTTGTTTCGGCACACGCTTCATTGGAAGATGAGTTTTTATGACCCTGGGAGAAGCTGCTCTCTTGGCAAGGTCAAGGCCGACTTCATTTAAAGTTAAATCTTTGAACTCCAAAAATGGAGATCTCATGTAAACAGGCGTTGCCATGGCACCATCAAAGTCCCCATTGTGCATCAGCAGCCAGAGGATTTCCTGCATCCAGGTAGTGCCTGAAAATAGCGTTTAGGAATACGAAGTGGAAGTATGAATAATTTTGGTTGGAGACACAAAGACAACCAAACACACACACACACACACACACTCTCTCTCTCTCTCTCTCTCTCTCTCTCTCTCTCTCTCTCTCTCTCTAGCGTTTAGGAATACGAAGTGGAAGTATGAATAATTTTGGTTGGAGACACACAGACACCCACACACACACACACACACACACACTATCTCTCTCTCTCTCTCTCTCTCTCTCTCTCTCTCTCTCTCTCTCTCTCTCTCTCTCTCCACTAGACGGCCCTGGATTCTCCCTTCATTTAATTTCCCTCTAAATTTAAATCAAACACGTGCTACATGATGAATCGGGATGTGTAACGTGGACCACGATTAGTTCTAGTTTCTATGTCTACTCTCAGTATCAACGATGTACATGGCATAACTGTCCACACTAACATTTAGGACGGGCTAGGCACTACATTACAAGCTATTCCAACCTGAACACGATGTACTATGAATTACGAACGACATTATGATTTGCTAGCAACCTGTATATGGTGTACGGAGATGGATAAGCTATCCATAAGTCATGCCATCCATCTTTCGTCTCGTCCATCTATTCTGTCATCCATTTTTCATTAGCGCCATCTGCCATGACGTCCATCTGTCAAGTCATCAATATATCATGCCATCCATCTATCATGCCACCCATCTATCATGCCATCCATCTTTCATGCCATCCATATTTCATGCCATCTATATGTCATGCCACCCATCTATCATGCCATCACTCTATCCTGCCATCCATCTATCATGCCACCTATCTATCATGCCATCCACCTTTCATGCCATCCATATTTCATGCCCTCTATCTGTCATGCCATCCATCTATCATTCCATCCATCTATCATGCCATCACTCTATCCTGCCATCGGTCGAGCCATCCATCTGTCATGTCATCCACTCATTCATTTCTCCTAAAACTCCTTCTAAATTGATCCCCTACTTCACTTCATGTTTCTCAAATACCCACTCAGCGATCTGACTGATTATTCTGCTCACACGAGCACAAAGCTGTGACAGAGACATAATCAAACATTGCGTGTTCCGGTTGTCTATAGGTTGGGTCAATGTGACCCCTTCTAGACCTAATGCCTAATGTATATCTCCTGTGAGTGCCTGTTACCTAAAATGGGATCGTTTTAAGTGAGTTAACGTTTATCCGGTTCTACCTGCTTTGGGGTAGGTCACCAAGATGACGTCATCGCTTCTGACCTCGAAGTTTTTCACCAGGTTGAGTGTGTCAGGTGGCGAATAGCCAAAGAACAAGATGCCGTCATAAACATGTTCGCCAGGAAGCACGTGAGAGAACTTTTTAGGCGCGAAATCGTCGACCTTGGCCATGATAACTTCTGTCAATATGATTCTTTTAAAATGTCAACCATGAAATATGCTAGAATAGAGACCCCCCACAAAGTACGTCACGCTATTTTGTACATCCCCCCCCTCCCCCTGTCACAATCTGTGAAAAATTTGGGACCCATCCCCCCTCCCCCAAAAAAGGACGTCACACTTTCCAACTAATAAAATGTTTGACAATTATTATTAACAACTTATAAAAATTAATGTAAAACACACTCCACTAATAAACTGTCACGTTCATGAAAGTGACATCATCTGTCAGAATAAATCTATCACAAGAGAAAGTTAAACGTCACTGTCAATTGCAGGTACATGATGTTATGATTTTAACAAAGTGTGACGTCACATATGATGTTTACACCCCCCCACCCCCATACACTTTTTTTTTCCGTCACTAACTGCCACACTTTCTTCGGAGCATTGCGTACTTCATGGGCGGCCCCAAATTTGATATATTAATATATTAGAATTTTTTCTTTAAAGCAGAGGTTGCCAGCGCGCGGCCCACCACGTCAAATTTTGCGATCCTCGGATGCCTGATTTTTCACTAATCAACTTATTCCTTCTTCATTCAAGGGACAAAAAAATTCTATTTTTATTAAACAATGCATAAAAAAATGTTTTTGGCATAAATCCTTTTTAGGCGTCTTTAAAATTAATTTTGTATTAATATTCTGATGCAACACCCGCTTTTACACCGCAGATTTAGTGCACCAACTATTTCAGGGGAAATAAAGAAAATATTATGCACCAAACGCTTTCGCGATATTTTTTATAAAAGAATCTCATTTAGCGCAGTCATCGGAACTTTCATGATATCAGTGATAAAATATTGCCTTAGTTTTCGCCTTGAAAAACTGATTTTTGGGGGCGGGGGTGGGGTTGGGGTGGTCAGGTTGGGAGGAGGAGCTGAAAATTCGATTAAATTTGTTGTCCTCGGCAACGAATCTATGTGCCAAATTTCAGCTCGATTCGTTAAAAGGAAGTTATTAGCTGTCCGAAGATTTTGCCATTAACACAAACAAACGAATTTAATAGAAAGGATTTAAATTTTTAATAAGATTTTTTTTTTTTAAAATGGCGTCACATTCGTTTATTTTATTCTGTTTTTTTTTTTTTTTTTTTTTTTTTTTTTTTTTTTT